>WOGO01002069.1:0-16580 GCA_015342085.1 Leptinotarsa defecta | reverse complement strand
GACTTGTAAGTCTAATAATAATATTCAATATTAGATACTTCGAGAGGTTAATTGATTAGGTAGAAGATGTTTTAGGAAATTACTTTCCCAGCGCATAGTACTATGTGGTGGTTTACATATATTCGTTGAAAAACATATACTTTAACCTGACTGTATCTAGATTAAATGTACATCAATATTTAAAAATTTCAATGGTAGGATTTTTTCCTGTACAAAAATTATATAAGTGAAACCTGTTCCCCTGACGATAGCACTTTGAAAACTGAGTACGGAATCCCAGGCCAACCAGAACTGGAGTGATGAGTGGAACGATACTACGATAGCTTTATTCTCTCTGAGAGGAATGAAATGTTCATCGGACTGAACCATGGAGTATACACTTCGGGCGAATGGGCCTATTGGAACCATAATACCAAAAATATCCTTGAAATGTAGACGAGGGGTTAAACCAAAACTTGGGAGATAATTAACCAGGACAGACACCGTGACAATTCCCTGGGTGAAAATCCAACCCTATAAATGTTGTTTTTTTTTAGAAACTGTCCAATATTGTCGCTAGCAGAAGAACAATGAAAAGAAAAGTAGGAAAACTCACCTTCCATGAAGGGTTTTATCTTGTAGCAAAAAGGCGTAAATTGTCGTAAATGTTCAATATTGGCATCTATCAAAAACCAGGACGTAGTGGTTGATAATAAGATGGGTAGAACGAAATATCCACTAAGGATCATTTATCAAATTCAGGATTCGTCAGCCGAACAAAACCAGAAACACCTGTAGGGTAGACACCTGTCGTTATCGCGAAATCTACCATCCTAACTGATCAGAAAAGAATTCCTTTTCTTCTTCTCCTTCTTTTCAGGTACTAGCGTTTTGACCTATCAATATTTGCATGTTCCATGCATGAAGGACCAATCTGAACAGAATAAAGTAATGATATGTTTGGTTGTATCTGGTCAGACACACCTAAAGCTAAATTGGCTACACTGACGAAAAATGAAACAGTTGACAGTGGAAATATCATCAAACAGCTGACAATTAAAATTAAACAGAAAATACCAACAGAAAATTTCAACTCGAAGACACTCCTTGTGAAACTTATCCATAACCAAAACATTCAAGATTAGCAATGGGATTTTTATAAGGTTTCTATGGATGAGGTTAGACAACCAACTTTACATGTCTATGTTTGTTATTTTCACGTACGCTGACGGTAGGTCACCACGGAGTGAAATCTATGTTGCTCTAAAACTTTTTTATTTACTTAATTAATAAAGTAACGAAAATTTACATGCGATATTCGTACAAAACTTTCATTCAGATGGGAAAACCATTTTGGGACGTTGATATGCTGTTCTCTGAACAAAACAGTAAAAATTGTTCAAGGTATGTTGAGTTGTAACATTTTTATAGGGAGTCAAGAACTGAAAAGTTTGAAAGTGTACTTGAGTGCTGAGCATCATTGTGAGCAGTAATTCAAATCAGATCAATCTGGGCCATATAAATTATCGGATGCTGCTGGAGAGTGAAAGATATGCTGTCTTTTCGATTGTCTTTATTTCATACAGGATACAGGTTGAAAAATATTTCCTTACCCTTTCAACTGAGAGATATGATATGTGTTCAGAGTAGTTTGATAATTGGACCAATTCAACACTTCGTCACAAAAATAGATGATGACGCTGAGTACACTGAAAGATGCATTTCAAAATGAAGGCCACATCAATTACTCCTAATTGAACTGAAACCATCTTTTGTCACATCTTTTTGGAAAGGGTTTTACATCTTCCCAAATTCAACATCTTGTTCATGGAATTCGACACCTGTTGATCAGAAAGACAACTACATTGAGATAGTTTCTCCTATTTCAATAATAGTGAATGAACACTAACTGTCTAAATAACTTTGTCCTATATATTATTTATTGATGATCGGTCATAAATCCACGACAAAATCAGTAATAAGTAGTAAGGATCACGTTGTTCTGACCTGGTCTTCAGTGTACTTTTCAGTAATGTATTGGAATAATTCTCAAAGTTATAAACTGTAAGACCAGTCGTTCTCTTCACTTCATGAAAACTATCACAAGCGACGAGGAATACTGTGAATATGAAAAGCAGAAACCGATAGTCTATCAAGGAGGGACAACTCGTCAACTACTTTTGAGACCTCTTCGCTATTCCCTGGTTGGAGTAGTAAGAGCGTGTCTACTTTTAGGAAACGGAGGTCATGCATATCAATCCATCTTTTCTGTGCCCTTCTACTACCCACCAACCAAACATATAAAATTGATTGAGGCTCTGAAAGACACCGTCCCATTCTATTTGTCGTTAATTCCGAGTGATTTCCTGAACGTTCCAGCAACACAGGTGCCTAACATATTCAGGAGTACAAAGAGTTTCAACCTTGAACCTTCAGTCTTCAACCTTGAACCTCTTACCAACCATACTTGCCAGCGTTCAGTGACATGGAAGAAGGCAGAAAGACGATATCTGCCACTAAGAAAGGATTTTCAAATATTCTAACCGAGGATCCCCCGAAGGATAAAAGGGGTGCGTTCACATATGAAAATTACCGTTCACTGCTTCTCCGTACCGTTTCATTTTCGGAGGTCGAAATTTTGTATATTGTAGATGTGCAATAAGAAAGAACTTTCACTTGTGATGCACTGTTTGAAATCTTTGGTGTAGTGATGAATATTACTGGAGTGTTTTTAAAATGAAGATGATCACTTGGTGATCGAAGCACTTGTCGAGGTGTTCAAATAATGGTTTGGTGTTGATAAAAATAATAAAATAATAAAAATAATATTTGAAGAATTTTTAAATATTCTAACTGGGGCACCAGCTGTGACGCGTTCATGAAATAAAGTTATATTTTCATCACTGTTTCTCCATACCGGTATATTTTCTGGGGCGCCAGTCATGGGGGAAATGGCGGGTTCATAAAACGAAGTTGTCTATTGATCATTGTTTCTCCATGCACTTAAACTTCCTGCGGGTGAATTTATATGTAGAATCAGCATTGAATCCGTGCGGAGCCAGGGAGCTTGCAAGTTATGTATATTTATTCTACGGGCACAAGAGTATATGCGTACAAATTTGTTGTTGTCTGGGAAGATATTTATTTACATTCGCGTCTCAGCGGTATGGTTAGTAGCCGGGCGCTTTGACGGGGGCGCTTTGTTCACTCAGTCAATCGGCCGATGTGTGAGTTGATGGTTCAAGCTCCAGGCTGAACGATCGATTTTCACTTGCTATCGTCCAACCCGTATTAGGAATCACACGTTAAAGGTAAGATCTCGTTACTCCTTAGCTCGCACAAGTTTCGACTTCTGAGGGTTGTCGTTCGTAGGGGTGCGATAGCTGGTTAACGGAAAAAAACATATTTTGAACATAACTGAGGTCCATAAAAACATTTCTACCCAAAGTGTAATGCTGAAATTCGACTTCAGTAATAAATTTACAAATTCCATACAAAAACTGCGATTGCAAATCAAATTTTAATACTTTCCTTCATCGAATGAATCGATATTGATGAGAATAAACTCGCATCTGAACGTTATGAATTGTTTCAAAGTTCCCAAGACACCCTTAATAAAACCAACAGAACAATAAAGCACAACCGGGGAGGTGCTAAGATGAAGGAACGAATAAAGGATAGTGAGGGGGAAGGCATCATGAAATAAAGCCAAAGTCCGGTATATCTTGGTGATTAAACCAACAATATCAAAGATATGGGTTTCTTGTCGAGAGTCGGGTAGATATATAGGAATATTTATGCATGTAAAGTTGGCCAAAGATTACACGCTGTTAATCTTCAGTCAGTAAAGTTGGTAAGACTGTTCACGCCTTCATCGCCGTTCTTAACAATAGATTATGAATTACGGCTCGGCCGCCATTGTTTACTATCGCCAAGACGTTCATGGTTTACTGCGATTGTGGCTTGTTTTACACGGAACATAAAAAGTAGTTTACTTTGTCTTCGAGAGATTTTCTTATCCACGGAAATCATCAGCGATAGCGATATTACAAAAGTTTTGATGAGGCGACAAAATAAAGGCATACTGGGGAACCATACACTTCTCCCTATCATTCATTATTCTAGTTTCGAGACAAATTTATGACATTTCAGAAAAATATTTTCAACTTATTTTGTATTTCAACCTAAGGCTTTGAAATGGTGGGTGATGATAAAATTGATTATTGTATGTATTATTACATGTATGATTATTGCTCAAAATTTCACTGAGTATAATTTTAAGAGGGAAAACTACAAATTACGTGAATGCAAATTGGTTACATATGCGTACTGTAATTGGCGAAAAAAAATGATAGTACCTAGATTAAATTTTAGTCCAACATACCGCACAGTTTATTGTACAAATGATATTTTACTCAATTGAAATTATGTATACAATTCTCTCTCAGTGACACAAATTTTTAAATTTGTTGTATTCAAATTTCAAGTTATAGTAAATATTGATTGAACAAAAAGTTTTTAGAAAAAAACATAATGGTTTTCTACTTTTTTCAAAAAATTGTAGAAAACTGCCAGAAGAAGGGATAAGCAAATATGTTCAAAATGAACACAAATATGTATATAGATCAGGCATAGGTATTCCATGTGAAGTGAAATTTCATACCGTAACTCTTTTATACAGGGTGTTTCAAATTCAATCCCCACGATTGGAATCTCGGAAACTACGAGAGAGATACGAATATGGTAAAATCGGAGCAAAGTTGCACATTCACCTTACTAACAATATGCCGCTGAGAAAGTTCTGAAATTCCGAGTATAACCGGAGATATCCGGAAAAAACAGAAATTTCGGAAAATGGTTTTAATTTTTTCAGGATATAATTTTTGAAAGATTCGAAAATAAATAGCACTTTCATATTATCACTTTTTCCCTGCTACATATAGAATCAGATTTTATCATTTCAATGATGTATCATAAGTCATCATTATTTTTCGAATAATTGGAAATCATAATAGCCTTTGACTTTGATGTTTCTCAATTTGACTTTCAATTTGTTATACTCCATGACATTTTGTTATTGTACAAGTCATGGAATTTTTGGCGAAAAATGGCTTTTACGAATGAAGAAAAAGAGATACGATACAAATTTATTACAAATATGATAGAAACAGTGCTATGACATCGAAAATGAATTCAAACTTGTATCCCGAAAGACGACAACCACATCGAACTATGTTCGACTTTGATTCGTTTGAAAAGCCAATGAAAAATACGGAGACAGAATCAACAACCAAAATTTGATGCATGAGGTGTATAAGAGGTAAATTAGATATTGTGTCCTTTTCAATGAAAATAGGACAAATATCAATGATTTATTAAAATGTAAAGACAAACGTAAATCACAGTAAATGCCCAAAATGCTGGTGTTGTTCATGATAACACAACTGTGCCCTCCTTCCAATATTATTCACTGCACGATCAATTTCCCTCGTCCTCAATCTTCTGAACTCTGTAACAATGCTCTGTTGAAGGTTTTCAATATTTTGATACCTCCTCTAACCAAAAATCTCTTTTTCAGTGTACCCCATAGGAATGTATCCATAACACTGAAGTATGGAGACCTTGCTAGCCACTTCACCGGCCCATTATTCCCTATCCATTTATCACCAAATCTTACAGTCAGGTAATTAGATACTCATCTGGTAATATGCGGTGGAGCATATTCATGTTGAAACCAGATGTTATTATATAGTTAGACAAAGGTAGATCATCCAAATAAACTTCAAAAATCGACATTAATTCAATTTAGAACTCCATTCAGAATTCCGTCAAATGAATGAGGACCCATAATCCTATCGTTAAGTGCTTTCATCTGTCCAAATTACATTTTCCAGAAAAACAGAAAAATCAGGTCTTCTTATTAGCCAATTACAAAAGTCTAATCGCCTTTCGGGATCACCTGAATGCAATTTTTGAGATATGTGTATTTTGTAATAATTTGAACCACTTGTATGACAAATATTCATTTTGGAGGAAATTTGACATGTAGATTTCCCAGGATTCAACACCCCTCCTGCAAATTATTAATTTTGATTGAAAATGACACAATGTCTAACTTACCTCATACATACCTCATTTATGAAATTTTCTTCAGTTTCCTGTCTTACAGTTCTTCAGTTCCTGTCTCCGTATTTTTTCTTCGGCTTGTCAAATGAACCAAACTCGGTGGGATTTTGATTAACGGAAAAACAGATTTTAAACAGAATAACTTGAACACAGTTCGATGTGGTTGTCGTGTTTCGGTACACAAGTTCAAATACATATCGTATTTCCAATGAATTTGTTTCATATCTCTTTTTTATTCATTCGTGAAAACCATTTTTCGCCAAAAATTCAATGACTCGTACAATAACAAAATATCATTGAGTGTAACAAATTGAAAGTCGAATTCAGAAACATCAAAGTCAAAACCTATTTTTTTCAATATTTTCAATTTTTCGAAAAAGAATGATGACTTATGATACATCAGTAAAAAGGTAAAATCTGGTTCTATTCAAAACGGAAAGAATCCAATGTAGCGCCCATGAGAAAAAATAAAGTTGATGATGGTGGCCGGAAGACGAAATGTCGGAAAGCAAATCTGAAAAAACTATTATATAGTAGGGAAAAAGTGGTAACACTTCAGTGCAATTTATTTTCGAATCCTTTGAAAAATGAAGCCAGAAAAAAATAAAAACCCTTTCCCAAAATTTCGGATTTTTTCCGGATATTTCCGGATATTGTTAGTCAGGTAAATGCGTAACTTTACCCCAATTCAATCAACCTCGTATCTCTCATAGTTTCGCAGATCCCAATAGTGATGATCGAATTTGAAACACCCTGTATATTATGTAGCGTTCCCATCACTGATATCTGATTCAATTCTATAACGAGCGGGATATCAAGAGTACAGACTGAATAGAAAAAAGTGATTTTATTGTAACTCAATGTTGATATTCTCGTTGATATAGTAGTTGTTCCGAAAGTATTTTTCCAATGTTCATAAGAAAGTAATTATTTTGAGAGGGCATTTTTTATTTATACCTGAAAGTAACTTTTTTGCATGCTTGACACATCTTTGTAAACTGTTTATCATAAACTAAATTGACTTCTTTCTTTCTTCAGAAGTTTCCCACACTATTTTGTTGAGAAGTAGAGAGATAAAAACTCTTTTTTTCCAACAAATATTGATTTTCTCTCTAACAAAAGTGATATTTCGCAATGTATAAATTTGTCCTGTTTCTGGGCCCTGGTATTTTCTGGTTACTCAAAAAGTTTGTACCTTTCAGAAGTTAACCACTAGACCATCATTCGACTGATAGAGGTATCTTACAGCCTGGCCACGAAACACTCGCCGATGCGAATATTCGCGCGGCGCGAACGGCGAAGCATCTAGCGACTGAAACAAACTCATAGGAATGTATTTATGAAGCCACGCGCAACGGTGACCGGCGAAATGTACAAAGCGAACCGCGTGGGCGAATTGCGGCACGACGGGCGAGTAAAACAAAGACATGAATCAGTAGGGCGCGAGCCACGGAGTTGAGTGTTAGTCGTGGCGAATAATGCAGTGCAGTTGTTTTCGCCGCGATAAATGAACACCGAGACTTTTATTGCTGAAATACGTGCCCAAGACTGATCAAAAAGTTAGAAATTCATTATTCATTCTACCATCAATTACAAGTTAGAAGTTGTTTTTTGTTTTATTTGTACGAAAAATTATTGTCATATAATTTAGATTTTTCCAATAAATAACATAATTATCTGAAAGTGCTGATAATATTTTGGGCAAATTCGTTTGCGACCATTACTTTCTTCGGAAAAGTTGTTCATACTGATGGATACTATAGGTAATTCTCCAAAATATGATCAGCTAATCAAATATTACCTCTATACATAGGTATATAGATGAATACGTAATGTAGATTAATATAGATGGATATGTATAAATAGGTAAGTACATACCTTAATGTCAAAAACAATTTTTCAGCGGCACTTAAAATTCTATTTGCATTAACTTTTTTCTCCAATTCTGGTTGAATATTCATAAGAATATAATCGAAGGTTTCCATACTTAACCTGGTATACTCAAACAATTTTTCTGGATGTAATCTGTATTTCTCGTACTTCTTGTGGAATCCCCCATCTATACCCTGACTCTTATTCAAATCATGTACTCCACAATCTCTTCCAAATATTAGGTCTTGAACCAAAAAACTATCACTTTATAAGCAATATCGAGATAAATTCGCTATCGGACTATTGGTCGCGGCGGAGAACGTGACTGCCCGTGGCCTGCAAACGGTGCCGCGCGAATGGTCGCCCCTCGCTTCGACGTTCGCACCGACGATCCCCGTGGCCAGGCCGTTGGGGTACCTACTTGACGAATTTATTGGGTTGTCTGAACTATACTATGAAGGAATCGAAACGATTAACCAAAGAAGTAACGACAGGACCGTAATTTGAAATTGTTGTCAATGATGATGGTAGTTATTTCAAATGATACGCTATAAAAATATCAAATGTGATGTACCCTTGGGGGTTGGCTGTCCTTGTTCATATTTCACTGCCTGAACCATTGTGCATGCTGTTTTCGGCGAGTGCATTGGCTTGGGATGTGGGGGTTGAGCAAACCTGCCATCAAATGCCTGCTTCCAAACCTGCCTTGTCACGGTAATGCGAGTCTACAGAAGAGATGGATGTCGAGTTTACAACTCCAACGGACTTCCCTGTAAATTGAGTTCTGGAGCAAGTTTACAGAGGAGACATGTTTTTTTTTTCAATCTGTTTTTCTGTTAACCAGCTGTCGCACCACTATGAACGACAACCCTCAAAAGTATAAATTTGTGTGAGCTAAGGATTAACGAGATCTTACCTTTCAACCTGTGATTCCTAACACGGGTTGGACGCTATCAAGTGAAAATCAATCGTTCAAACTAGGGCTTGAACCACCGACCAACACGGCAGTCAATTCGAGTGAGTGAACGAAGCACCTACGTCGAACCGCCCGGCTACCGACCGACCAAGATGGATGTCGAGTTCACGACTCCAACTGACCTTTCTGTAAATTTAGTTTAGGAGCGAGTCTACAGAGGAGATGGATGTGGAGTTTACGACTCCCACTGACCTCCCTATAAATTTAGTTCAGGAGCGAGAGCTTCCTTCTCAACTCCCCAATTTCTGATCCAATAACTGAACCTTAAAAGAAAGGTTTGGTGGTGCAGCCAGGAAACGACTGAGTGATCTCCTCAAGAACGGAGTACCTTATAAAACCGCCTTGCACCAAATTCTTGAGCAGCGTATGCAGAGTCTGTCTCAGGTGGGGAATCAAATCTTGAGCGGTGTACGCAGAATCTGTCTCAGATGGTGAACAAACCTGCTATGAGCAGGTTAGTAAATGTTTGTGCTCAAGTGATGATTCACCAAAAACCAGAGACAAAAAAGCCCTGTAAGGCTGAATATAAGGCATCGTCAGGTGTAGCTGACGTGCAAAAACCCCCCTAGGGGAACGTTGTCATAAAAAAAATCACATCGCCATAGTACACTTCGAATACAATAACATTTTCTCTCTCCATTCTTTGATATTTTCCGAAATAACAATTCCATTCGAAAAAACCCAAAAACAACATTTTTGGCTTTTCCCGTAAAACCCGAGATGGGGGAGAGTCCCTGTGAATTTTCTTCGACCATTTCATTGTTTTCGATGATAGTTACCTTCTTTCCCCATTCAATCGACTTGATATCTGTTACGGTTTAGAATATAACAAGGTTCCCACATGATAAAAGAAACGGCCTGTATGTAATACTTGATAATTTTGAGTAAAATCTAAAAATTTACATTCACTGACATTAGAGTGTACGCTGTTGTTGACATATATTTTAATGTCAGGTTTATCATTTACACCACAAGCATGTTTAATGTAGAGCAACACAACACACCAATTTTTATTTGAATGATATAATGATCATAACTCTCAATAAAGGCTTTTCAGAAAATAAAGCATTCAAAATAGAGTTTTTCTGATTTCTTTATTCATTATGATTTGATATCAGGAGTGGAAAATCTCATGGCGACACCTGCATACTGAAAATTATCGGTTTGGTGTAGAATCGGGTCCAATATAGGGAACAAAATTGTTCATGATCTAGTTGAATGATCACATACATGGTCAAATTCGGAGTTTTGAACCACCCTGTATAGGTTTTTCATTCTTCTTCATTAAGTTTCAACTTTATCTTCGAAATATGTGATTAATTTTGAAGGATTGAAAGAATAGCTTTTATGGAATACCAGAAATTTTTATATTCGCATATACTCGTTCTGGAATTATTGAGTGAAAAATCTCATAGTCACAGAAATACGTTATGTTTCCTCAGTAGATTATTTGGAATAATCCTGAATATTTTTGCTAGCATTTAGATTGAAATCTTCCAGAAACGAGTATCGCAATGCATATAAATGAATCTGTGTTGGAGATAATATATTCCACCACATTCAGAACAATATATTTTTTCAAAAACTCTCATTTGTATTGGATTTTTCCTCTAAAGTCTCGTGTGCTTAGATTCCCATTCGTGACAAATCTCGAACCGAATGAAATGTATCTTCAGACTTCACTGAATCCTATAAATAAGTATGGAATATATTTCCAGTCCACCGATTGTTACGGGTATTATGTTTATTTGATTTATAGGTTTTCTTTTATTCCTGTGCTTACTTAAATTCGACGATTATGCAGGGTGGTTCAATAAAATCCAATATTCTTCCTTACGAATCAGTAAATAGTTGTCCTGGAAATCTTGAGACGAAAATTGGATTAGATAATTTAGGGAACAGTTGCCACAAGAATAGCACTTTGCAAGTGTTCTTCATAGCGAAGAATTTCAGGAACGAGGTTTTAACGATGAACAAGAACGAGAATGTTTCCTACTTATTAACCAAACTCAAACAATTGTTCCTGCAGTTGCAGTTTCGTAAGAATGATTCATTCCATATTATGAAGTTGTCGTCGTAACACGAGGTTTCTTGTGGGTTTCTTCAATGGCCAGAGTTTCAAACCACTCCATACATATATGTTGGCTATGACTGGTGGAAGTGGCGATTCCATTGGCAGTCCCTCATCTTGTGTGAAGAATTCGTCCTTCAGTTGGAAATAACAGGTTTTCAAACAGCATCCTAGTCATTCCATAATTACTTCTATAGATAAATTCATTTCATCTTCCAGGTCCCCGTCTTTGGATAGCTTCCTCTGTATAATTTGGGGTGCTTCTTTGACCGGAACATTGGTGTAAAGGTTTTTCACGTCGAAACTGATTAGTTGATCTTCCTGTGTGACTTCAATCGCCCCTAGTAGTTCGACAAAATGCCTTGAATTCTTCACAAAAGACGATGTTTTTCCTTATAATGGTTGTATTATGGGGAGTTGAAATCTAGACAAGTTTTGAGTAACTGAATCTCTGAAGCTGATAATCGGTCTGAACGAAACGTCCTTCTTGTGGATTTTGGATTAGAAAACAAGTATAGCTGAGGTACCAGTCAATCTAATAATAACACTGATGATCTTCAAACATGGCTCAACCTCTGACGAAAGCACCAAATTTTAACGGAGGTTCGAAATAGATGAACACTTCAATAGCAGACCACTATTATAATCTTCATACAGTCATTTTTCACTGTGGTTCTGGCGTTGAATCTGGTCATTATTAGGTATTGGTCAAAAATGGAACGGACTGGTTTAAGTTTGACGATAGTCGTGTCACTAATAGCAGGGGAGCCCACGATGCAAAATGGGGATTAACTCGAGCGTCATAGAGACCTTTAGGTTGCAAAGCTTAGATGATAAAAAAAAAAAATGTTATATAATATATACCTTTTCATTGGTGGGGGAAGCTGCTATAGATTAATAAATATGTAAAAAAACTGAGGCATGGACATACTCGAGCTCGTCAGATATTGATAGCATCAATGTCCTTCGTATTTTTAATAATGTTCGTATGTTAATCTGATCGTTTGCATGATGCGGGTGGTTGTACGTAAGGGTTGAAAATGAAGGGAAAAAAATTGTTTGAGTGCGTCAGATTTTCTAAGGGGGTGTTATGTGCAACAAAAAAAAAGCTCTCCTTCAATAATTTGACGATTTCGATCTGACGCAAACTTGCGGCCATTATTATAATGTGCAAAAAAATTTCGCCATTTTGCAATACTCAAACGCGTCAGATTAAGATATATATGGTTAATCTTTATGTTATAGACGTGCCGTCTCATAATCTGATGATTATCTAGATTTATTCGCTCAATCTGACAGAAACAATTTTTTTTAATTTTTTTCCAATCCTCCAATCCAAAAATGCTCAAAAAAAAATACAATTTTCATAATCAATTGATTAATTAATGAGAAAAGAGAAATGAAACTTTCTATGTTTTTACCACTTTTATTTGTAACTAACGTTACAATATTTTTAAACTTATACAATATATAAGTTTGAAAATGTCCTTATAGGACGAAACTGCAGTAACATTAGTTTCAAATAAAAGTGGTGAAAAATATAGAAAGTTCAATTTCTCTTTTCTTCATTATGATTTCCTATCACGTAGTAACGGCTACATTCATCAATTGATTGATTAATTGATCATCATCTTCTTCTTCATCACGAACGAGTCTATGTGATCAACTGTGACGGCGTCATGACAACAGAATTCAGAGCGGGGACGGCGTGAGAGAGTAATAGATAGAGAAAAAGTGAATAGAGGAATAGACACTCGGAGAGGGAAATATAAGTATCACACAGCTGCACGAATTAACCTTTATCAACGAATTTTTGTTATTTTGGCTTGATTTTTCGTTATCCTTGACTTATTTCCCTCAAAATAAAAAAAAATTAGCTACGCTCGAGAATGTAGAAATGACGTTATTTTTTTACAACTTTGCTGCCCTCCCCTTTCTTAATGTCACTCTCAAATTATCAGATTATTGGAATATACACTTTTTAGCAGGTTATTAACTCACCCTACCTTAATCTGACGCGCTCGAGAATTTCTGATGATGAATTTTTTTAACTAATCTGATCCTTCATCCTTCACGGGCGGCCTTATATATGGGGCTCATATTTGGTGGAGGTACCTAACCGGGTATAAAGTATCCCCCTGTATATTAATCTGCCGCGCTTTAGTAAATCCTGAAATTCCCGCTTGGGCTCCCCTACTATGACAGACAAGTCGTAAGTAGTATTACAATTTTCTTTTTCTCAATATTTTACATATTTCTCATGATGTTGATATAATGCTCTTTCTCATACCTAAAAATTTTATCATATATTCGCATGTACTTTCGGAAACGTGAATATTTTTCATGTTGAATAATGTTTATATGACATCAAGAATTGTGACTTATTACCCCAATAAACGTTGAAGCTGCCACGTTAAATTTGTTGCTGTGGAGTGTATTTTTATGGACAACATAGTTCGATTAACTAAGACATTCATATAAACCCCCTCCTGCTTGTGAGCTTTCTTACATTATAAATTATATCTACAAATCACTTGCCAATTTGTTTTCTAATATAGTGGAATGAGAAATGGTGGATCATTATCGAAAACACCTCACTTGTCAATCCAATGAATTATTGGTACTGAGTCATCAGAGAAATTGTGAATAAATATATTCGTTATCGTCAAAGTGATTCATTCATTCACGAGCTTTCGTGAATGAATGAAGTAATGAAATATCGATTTCCAGGAACTTGGGAAAGAAGAGAAGCAACTGGGATAATGGGAATAGAGCCGTCTTGAACGAAAACGAGGAAATTGAACAGAAAAAATGTATTTTTATTTGTATTGCTGTCAAGTTAGACTAATGAAGTATATATAAGTTATGAATATTGGTGGAGTCCATTATTTAATGTTCGGACCAATCGATTCGAATGTTTTTAAATTTTTGCATGGCAATTTTCCAGCCCCTGCCACAGATCGACCGATTCAAACTTTTGTAACGAAAATTGAACCATATGACGTATTCCAACAATACTCCATTGTAATTTCATCAGTTCGGACTTCCATTGTTTATTATGATATAAATTGATTTGAAATCCGTGAAAAAATCTGTAAAAAATTAAAAAGATCAGCTGAAAAAAAAAACAATTTTATGAAGGAAAAACCTGAAATTACAACGAAATAACATACAAGCAACAACCAAAAAAAAGTAAAGAAAAATTTCACCATTAACACGAGCTGGAAGTTAAAAAAAATAATCACAAGAAATGAAAAATTGAAATATTCCAAACCAAGTTACTTCACGTTTCGATTGTTAGTATCCACAATCGTTTTCGGGTGATAACTGCACTTATTCCTCCGAGATTTGACTATTTATAAGTCATTCGAGTGCTTTCACCTATCTCCTCTTTCCTCTCTCTGCTTCATTGCTTTTAGCGGAAGCTGACCGTTTGGCGGGAGTTGGTCGTGTTCCGCTTGATTCGAAGTTTCCATATGTTACGTATCTCTAGGCCAGCTTGGCTGAACGCGTTGTTGGACAACATATATGCGGCTTCTCCTGAACCAGTGTTCCTCCTTGTGGATGAATTAAGCTTGAGCCCACTTGATGTTATGTTGATGAGTCCAAACATGCTCTGTTATTCCGGATTAACTTGTTTCTCCTCGCTGTGTGTGTTTCTTGTGGTCGGCAATGCGAACTTTCAATGGCCTCTTGGTTTCAACGATGTATGATTCTCCGAACTCGCAGGGTATCCGGTAAATGCAATTCTTGTAATCGCAGTCTTCGTTTGATGGCCTGGTTTTCATGAGGCTGCTACGAATGGTGTTCCCAGATCTGAAGCAGGTTCTGACGTTATACTTGGACCCAATCCTTCTTATCCTTTCCTGATGTAGGAAAGTACACGTACTGGTTGTGCCGGCTTTTCTTCCTTGTGGAGCTCTTGATGTCTTCTAGCTGAAGCCTGTTCCAACATCACTATCATCAGAGTAACCATTCCGTTGAAGGTCTTTTTTGATGATACCTACTGCCTTTTCGAGACCTTCCTTTGTATTACAGAACCCGAAAGCACGGTCTAATAGAGTCTTGATGATTTCTCTCTTAGTCGATTGATGGTGGTTGGAATTCTAGTTCAGATACTGACAGGGATCAGTGGGTTTTCGATATACAGATGTTTCCCATCCCCAATTTATATCATATTAGACAATGGAAGTCGAAACTAATGAAATGTACCACGAAAAATTGTCAACCACCTTCAAACACTCCATTGTGATATTCTCATGAAACCTCGACACTTGTTTCACTATCCGACAACTTCTTCATGCGTGTTCAGTACTGAACACGTGTGAAAATCTTAGAATGAAGTGTTCTTTGGATACATTATTTTACCCCAATTATCGGCCAGTTTTATCACACAACCACATAATTATTTTATTTCTGTGATGCTTATTCAACAAGAAAGCAAATCAAATGCTGAAAATGTTCTTGCATTATTGATCATGTCTGCACGTCGCTTTTCATTTTGTTTCCTAATGTTGTGGAATTATAAATATGGTATGAGACCATTTTCTAAAGCACTTCATTCATTAGAGTTAACTGAAAATAAGTTCATGACAAACATTGTCAAAGTAATGAGTAAGTTCCATTAATGAATTATTGTATTATCGATTATTCCAAAGAAACCAATAAACTGAATATACAAATATGTTGGGGAACATTAGAAATATCGAACTCATTAGAGAATAATAAAGTGGCTATTATTGGACGTACACAGAACCCTCTCTAATTTTGATGTTTTTTCATTGTTGTTTTTTATAATATTTGATATCAGGAACTTTCACAAATGGAGGCACAATTATTCATATTCTTCGAATAATACGTATGGCACTTTGAAAATATAATCGCTTTCTGTGGCTTTTTGAAAGCATTCTCTTCATATTTATCTGTTTATTCATCAGAAATTCACATAATCATAATGGTACCAATGTTGAAATTATTTCCGAAAGATAAACTAACAAGAGAAATCGTGAGTTAATCCCAATCCACTTTTTATCTGAAAATCATACGTTTATAAAAAATATACTTAGAAAACAGCTGGCCGTTGCGAAATTATGACTGATTTCGGGTGGTTAACTTTTTGCCTGCCCTCTTCATCAGAAGGTAAAGCAGCATCATTTTTCTTTTATTGGACTAGTTAGTGACCTCTATTCATATATTATTTTGCTGCACCCTTCATCAATGGTAACGAAATGAGTTGTATATAGACTTACAGCCGGTGGAAGATAGACTTTCACCCATCAGATAACTTGAGACATATTTTTCACAAATATGATTTATTAAGAAACATGCCTACGATAACTTGTCTATCAAAAAGTGTTCATAGCTATTCTCAATTGAATCAACTCAAATCAATTTTTTTTATAACCTTCACTCTTTTCGTAACCGAATGAATTCCACATCTAATTTTTAATTTTAATTATATATACTTTATTGTCTCAAGAAGGTATTCTTATTGACAAAGTTTACATAGCTAAGATATAAAATACATTTAAAAATATAGACTCACAAAAAACATCA
>WOGO01002068.1:0-16580 GCA_015342085.1 Leptinotarsa defecta | reverse complement strand
GATCGGTTAGAATCTTGTATTTTTCGAGAAACGCAATAATTCTATTTGCTACTATTTTTTCAATAACTTTAGATGGAATACTCAGGTGTTTGTGCACTGTATAATGCAAGGAATTCTTTGAATGACAACTACTTCAGATATATGAAAAGGACTTTAACTTAGTGATGAGTTTTAGTCATCACTAAGTTCTGGTGTGGTTGTGTTTTCAATAGATTAATTTTTCGCTAGGGGTTCCAATCTTACCTATCACAGTTGTGTAGAGTAGGAATGGTGTTTTAATTTATTAATTCCACGCCAAATGTTCTGAATTTCTTTTTGTAAACTACTTCAGATTGCTTACTTACTCTCAAATAAATACTGCTTCAATATTTGAACTAGGAAGGTAATAGATGATCAATTCCAATAAAACTACATTTTCATATACGAGTGCATTTTATTTTAAGTATACTTCAAATTTCTCGAACTGATAAAACAACAGCGTTTGAAACAAAGGAAGATGGCTCAAAACTCGTTATTTTTCTTTGTGGTTCGCCGCTCTCCTCATTGAATTTAAAATAGTTACATAAACACACTCAAGAGTCACATAAATCAACAATATAAAAAATATATAAAATGTTATTAAATAACCCGAAAATCAAACAAAACCGCTAGAACTATTCATGCTTAGGTATAACATTAACTTAGAACAGTTGAAAAATTGATGTTCGGTTTCAACTCTAACACCAACTGAAACACCGTTTATAATTGAACTAACATGAAACCAAACCTCAACTTCTGGTGATGCCTTTCCATTACTCTTATTGTCAGATTTCCGAGTATACACAGGGAATTTCATTCAAAAATTCTACATTCTACAAGTGATTGCGAAACTAGATAATATATTTGAATTCTGCAGAAGCTAATGAACTGACAAGAATGATGACTGACTCGGCAGGGCATTTTCAATATTTCGAATTTTTAGAAAATTGGAACCTTTTTAATATAACACTCACATGGAATGTAGCTTTGAAATCAATAAAAACAAATTCAATCCTCACGAAGCAAATATCACAGTCTTTGCAGAATTGAAATATACGTTCAAGTTGCGACATTCTTTCTGGGAATTTTCAAGTGAAATTTCCTGCATCATTTTAGTATTTTTTTTTTCAAGAAAGTTGGCAACACGATATTACGTTAATGAGAAAAGATCGACTTCTTCGAAGCAGATTTCTTTTCTAGAATACCGGGTAAGGATGTGTAGCACTTCGAATTTTGTGTGCTACAACTTCAGACCTACATTGTAACGATAGGCGCTTGTTTAACATATGTACGCTAGCAACAATGTGTCCGTTTTGCTTTGTTTCTCATCACAGGTAGTTACAGTACACACAACCAGATGACTACAAGATAGTGAACTCTCTGTACATACTCCTTGGCAATTGTTTTATTTCATCTAGCGATTCTATTACCTTCATCACAAAAAACATAATATGAACACGAAAGTGACGTTTTTCACAACACTTTTCAATTTATTATTGAGGAATTTATCAAAAAGAAAATTATACTGCTTTCAAAGACTTTTGGTCAAATTTTCAGGTAGGAATAATTTCTGTATCAAATTGTTTCGTGTTTCTATACATACAAATGTAGGTAACGAAACAAAAATTGTGGTATGAGAATTATTTTACAAAGGAAGACTATCTGAAATGAATGAAAAGAAAAAGTATCACGATGAAATTTGAAGCAAGACGTATCAAGAGAAAAGAGCCCAAGTTATTGAAGGGTTTGTTGCATGTTAAATGGTAATACCTTCACATTCCAATAGGCCACCTAAGTTTTATGAAGGATGATAAGGGGGCAGCTGGCTAGAGACAAAAACAATTTAAATGAAAGATTGATTTCTGAACTATTATATTATGTATACAGATAACACATACAAACTGATTCTAACGTTTCGATTATAAAACAGAGAAAATGCTAGGGGCAAATATAAACATGTTGTACAGCAAAATAACCGAATTTATGCCCGAGAGAGCAAACATTTCGTGGGAGGAGGAATGACTGAAGAATACACAACTTTGAAAAACTTCGAAAATCAGTACCTATACTTTGATTTTTGAATAAGCTATCATAGAACCCAAAATTCTGAAAAAGCTGCCTGATAAAAACCACAAGTAAATTACAGAGAAGCCAGTCTTGAGGAGAGTACAAGACTAGATAAGTAACATGGTTTCAGAAAGGGAAAATCAACTTTATAAGTTGAATAAAAAGTTGGAAGAACTAGGAGACTTATATTAATGCTACAACGCGGTGGAGGAATGAATTTTCTTTGTTTCAATGGCAATAAACTAAACCCACCGAACCCATTTGTTGTTCATTATTTTGCAGCAAGTCTTTTTCTGAGGTTAGAAATCCATGTTCACAATACACTAATCATAATAATTTTGTGTTCCGTGAAATCTCAAATCATTATTATATGTCATGGAAGCGATGAATAACAAAACCTATTGAGTTTAAGAGTTCATTATCCAAAAGATTGCAAAAATTACCACTAGAACTGGATTATGTTAACAATCTACCAAGGATATATGCACAAAGAACCCAAATTCCCCATTCACACACATTCACATACATATTTAGATTTCTTTAAAAACTAATTTTTTGGACTAGTTTTAAGAGTTACAATAGCAGGTTAAGTTTTGCTATGATCACTTTGATTCTTCAGGTACTCATTTGATGTTGAAACATTCGACTTATCCTCCTCCTTCCTCAGGTAATGATATTTGTTTTGAAGGATAAAATGTACCATTTACTTTAAAACTAAAAAACAGGGAATGGTATTTTTTTCATTAATAACATTTGTTGATATAGTATCTTAATATCATAACAGGTTCTGTGTTCTTTGCCTTAATACTGGACACAGTTTAAAAAAAAACACTTGCATTTAATAATGATTTTGGTTAAGTTGGCGATAATACGAAGCATAGAATAACGAAACTAATTTTATGAAATCATTTCCCAACAGAAAATTTATATTGTAAATAGATTCATTTCTGTTGGACAATAGGGCTTTATTATTATTAAAAAATATTTCAAGAAACCTCTAAACATGCTCATAAATTTTTTCGTCGTCTATTCGAGTCAGTGGTTAATTTTAGTTAGCTTGAAAACTTATGTAGTTGGAACTTTCTTCATTTTCTTACCTAATTTCGCCTGTTTTCATTTGCAGGCTTTGGTTATATTCAAAGGTGTTTTTTGGCGGACCTGTTTTTTAAAACTATTTCATCAGTTTGCATAAAATTGAATAGGTTTTCAAAGGCATGTTCAATAGGTTTCCATTGCCAAAAAATACCTCAATTAACCAAAAGAGTTGTTATATCATCACACTTTACTTGTAGTTGTCATATAATATCTAGGTTCAATTATTTACAAGCTGGTCTTACAACTAAATCAATCGAATGATATCAAACAATCTCATAGATATCTTTGTATTGCCAATATATACCTGACTTGGGTAATCTTGTCTTTGGTCAATATTTCGATATAAATAGTTTATTATAAGTTTCTTCATATTGTATGTAATACTGAATCATCACTGATGTAGGGTCATCATAATCTCAGTTCTGGAATTACAGAAGAAAACGCGCAGCAACTGTATTGTGAGTACATCAATCTTGCATTATTTAGGACTTTGTTTCTTTATATCCTGATTCTATTGAAATCTGTATGTAACCTGCACTTCAATGTATCCAAATTGAGAAAATCTGCACACTCTTCTCCCTTCACAATCCTTGATTCTGAATCAAGAAGTCAAGCCACACAACAGGGTACATTAGACACTTTTCTTTTTCAGATCTATATAATACATAAAACGACTTTATTTAGCTCATTATGTTTGACCAATAACAATTTTTTCTTTCATCACAAATGTTCTTCCCAATTTTAACTGGTTTTCCAATTATTAGATCAAGAGAACTCCAAAACTAAGGGTTTTTCAATTTTTAGTAGTACAGTTTGATGAATCTATGAAAAATTAATGAAATTCATTAGGTAGCTCAAAAAACAAAATTGTTTCTTTACAATTGAAAAAAATACAGAATATTGTGCAAGCAGATTATATGAATAACACCTGACTTATTCAGATATGAATACTAGAGAAGACTGCAGACATACCAGTTATCATCATGATTTGGTCATTTTAATATTTACACAACCAAGATTTTGACCTTGATCCCATGGCATTGAAACTGATAAAAAATCAGACTGTTAAAAAAATGGATCTATAATATTCTCTACAGGCTCAAAACTAAGAGAACCTTTTAATGCTAATGTTAAACGTTTTTCTAAAGTATAAGTATTTAACTCCTCCTTTCCCGAGTTGAGTGAAATATTGTGTATAAGGGTTTAGCCTCTATTGATGTATAGAAATGTTGAATACTCATATTGATTCGGTTGATACGACATGTTATTAAATTTCGAATTTTCATTTCATCAAAGCAGATATGTCCTTTTATTCTTCAACGCTTTGCAAAAAATAGTAACGTAAGTGATGAATTTAAAATATTACTTTTGTAATAGACACTTGTCACAATTGACAAGTGTTTGGCTATTTCTTCGTTTTTGCTTGGAGATGTAACTTTCAAAGAATCAAAAAATTTAAATATCAACAAAACCTCTTCACAAAGATGTTTGGAATGTGAAAAAAACTTTCAGATATGAAAGAAAAGAAAAAAATCTTTGAAACAATTTTCAAATATGAACATTGAATTTCAAAGATCCAAGGGTGATGACCAATCACGTTGTGTAGCGTTCCTGTGAATGATGTCTGTTTCGATTCCACTAAAAAAGTTTAAACTGAACAAGAAAAAAGTTATTGTTTTCGATATAATTTTTATTTTAGTTTGTATCTGAAAGAAAATTTATTTATTTAAAGTTTCTAAAATGATTTTATTGATATTTTCATTTTTTTCTTCCTTTCTCTAGAAGTTTTTCGGTATACCGTTGTCCAAGATAAGGAGGACCAGAAACTCTTATACATACAAAGACCGTTAAATTAAGAAATAGTTATGCATTTTAGAGCTTATTTAAATGACGTTTAAAAACATTGATTGATTCCACAGATATTTGAAATGAAAGGAAATAGTAAAAACATTAAACACTTTCACTTTGCGACTTTTCAAGATGTACAAAATGACATTAATTGATTTTTAATCTTAAGTTTCTTCTCAGAGAAAACTTCAATTTTACATTTTTATATGGGCCTGAAAAAAAATCACCCGTAATAAGTTAGCCTATTTTGCGAGAATTATCATTAATGTAACACAACTTTCTAAATTTTAAAACGTCACATGACTCAGCAAAGCTTCAAAATGGGTAACTTTTTCCTAATTTAACAGACTTTGTATCTTTTACGGTTTTTGATTTTCCCACGCTGGCCCTTCATATCTTGGACACACTGTATATGGATATAGAAGTAGAATGCCAAAAGGTTTTTTCCTTCGATTTTTGAGTGAAAAAATTAAAAATATGCCCCAACAAAATTGAATTCATTGGATATAGAATTCAAAGTGACCAACGATGAGAGAAAACCTAGATTGAACTAAAAAATGTTTTACTATATTTTTACTTTTACTGTTATGTTATTTTATTTTATTATTAGATCATTTTCCAGATTCTCTAGCTTTGGAAAGAAAAATTGCAAAGCAAATTTATGATCAGTTTTTGTTTCGAATTTTCAAAACTACCTTTATTTAATAATACCACTATGGGGCTACAGTCCTACTATGGATGGTTACCTTAAATTCGTTTCGGGTTCAATGATTCTCATACTAAGATAAAATTCACGGGTGAATACTAATAACAAAAAAAAAACTGTAGAAATTAGTCGGCAGAAAACCAATAATCAAAGGAAGATTGCGATTCAATTTAATTTATATTGATGACTATTCGATAAACAAAAGAGCACATAGATTCTCTTAATTTTTTCAAACCTCTGTTGGTTACAATTTAAACCTGAAACTAACAAACGCCTTATAAAGATCAGTGTACTTATACCATTCTTTACGTAATTTGAATGGTGTTGAATGAACTCACAATACAGCCATAACTTTTATAAGATATTATTTCAATAACTGCTAATACGGTTCATATGAAGAACACAAATCAGAATACGAGAAACGTCTTGTCACGTAATCCAACTTCCAAAGTTTTTGATTACTAATATGACTGATTTTGATATTAAAGTCACTTCATTGTTTGAATAATTCTGGAATTTCAAAAAGTTACCTTTTGATTCAATGGGAGAATTTAGACATCCTATTATAATATTTTAGGCACGTTAATCGAATGCATAACTTTTTCTCTGTAGAATGCATTGAATGGCATGTGCATTTTTGAAATTACACATGGAACTCAATGCACGATGTTTCGTCTATGACTGTGGTAGATATTATCAAAAGTGATTAGTCAACTGATGAATTGTTCCGATTATTTTCGAAGCAAATATTATAGAGTTGCTTTTGGAATTGGTGATGGACTTGGTTTCATTCCTAGCGGCTGAATTCAACGACCTGATACAAGAGCAATTAAGCAAAGTAGCCAGATTTTATGAACGTTAATTTTCTCTCCCTTACAGTTGAAACAAATATGATATATTTCATTTCCAGATCAGTTAAGGGCCTCAGAGTGTATTTAGCTACACAGGGGTTTATCAGATTAATTGTAACTGTAGACTGGTCAACAATGGAACTACGAAGAGAAGTATAAATACTCGGCTTTCTGAACACAAGAGAAATTGTCGTGAAAACTTGAGAAAACTCTAGAGTTGATTTCCAAGACTATATAAGGAGACAATATAAGTTCAAAAACACAGGAATAATTTCACCCAAAAGAAAGAGGGAACTAACATTTATAAAATCTGGCTCCCTGTATTTAATTGCTCTAGTATCAGGTCATTTTACCAGAGCCTCAACCAAATCTGTAATATCTGCTTTGGGGACAATCCGAGCACTTTGTTCATTGCCTTTGGTAATGTATACAGCAGTCGTAGAAAAATTTTCAGGAATAAAAACCTACAGATCACGTTTAATAAACCCGGAAATTTCTTTGACATACATGGAGCTGCTCTCCAGAATTCTGAACCTTTGTTTTCTGATTGATTCGGACGTTATTTGATGAAGATACATAGTGATTTCATTAACTACACCTCACGAGTTGATCTTCACAAACTTTATTTTCAAAATATATCACAAGTTTTGCTATTATAGTAGATTTTTCGAGGCTACGAAAAAGCTACTGTAATAGCGAAACATGTGATAATTTTGAAAATTAAGTTTGCGAAGATCAAATCGTGAGGTGTAGTTTATGAAACTCTAAACTTTGTTTCCATCTCATATATGTTTATGGCTTGCCTTCCTCGTACTTGCATTTACAATGTTTTTCTAAAGGAGTTAGTTCAGGTGATTTTGCAGGCCGCCTGACAGAACCACTTGTTCCAATTCATTATTCAAATATCAACTGTAGGTATCATTGTATTCAGAAAATGATGTTAATTTCAAAAATATCATTACATACAGTGTGTTTCATTTGAAAAGCAAGCGTTAAAGTCATTTCCGGAAAAAACGAAAGTTAAAAAAATCTCCCATTACGTCAGAAAGTGCCTCTTTGTGAGCATATTCAATATTGCGAATTTCGTAAAAATGGCTGAAGAAATAGAAAAGGGGTGTACCATAAGTCTGTGTCACCCAATATTGTAATAAAAGAATTTGATATCACATTTCATTACACTCACATTCAAAAGAAGAGTTAAAAGCTTACATTAATTGTTAATCAACCAAAAATAGACTGATCTCTTACAATATTTTTGCTTTCAATTTAAACTCTGTCTTAGTTCTTAGTTTTACTCATAATGTTAGAGGTTTGGACTCCCATTATCCAAACCACAATAGGCACACTGATTTTTGACCTAATCTAACCCACTGTCTAAAAACTGATTTTACATCTATAAGAAGAGAATAAACGAATGAAATAATAAATGAAGCTATAAATACCAGGAACAAAGTTTTCCGTTGAAAAAATAAAGATATAGAAAATAAGAAAAACAATGGGTATGTACGAAATTGAAAAAATATGAGAACTATAATTATAAATCAAATAACTATGAAAACGCAACATTACTTATTTCAATTTTTTCTTAGAGCCTTTCTTGTGAAGAAGTGGAAGATGTTGAATGATTTAGATAGTGAGGAATTGCCTGTTTTTGATAACATTAGCACAAAACTTGTTAAAATTTTAACAGAACTAGCATCTTCTTTATTCGAAATTATACATATATTTCCTTTGAAACAATGACAGAGTTGGAACAGTTTTTACAAGTGGAAACAAAGAGGTTATGGATAATTATCAACCGATATCGATATTATCAGTTTTGTCTAAAATTATTGGAATTTGTGTATAGTTGTCAGAACACCTTTCGAAAATCTAGTGGTACAGAATCAGAGGTATTAGATTCAACCAATCTTTCATGGCAATGTCTTGAAATTTTTTGCTGTTTCAGGTTTTAAGGCTGAAGTCACAGGAATTTCTCCCTGACATTTGTCCGGCGACTGGCTGGCATCTTCAGAGGTCTGTGTTGTATCCAATCTTGAAAGCAATAGCAAAGACCTCTGCAGATGCCAGCCTCTCGCGCTGGCGAAACGTCAGGAAGAAATTCCAATAGACATGGGCCTAAAAACAACAGTTTCAATTTCTCCAACCTTAACAAGTTAGGTTACGAGACAAGACTTGATTCTCGGAATAAAGTAAAAGCTAACAATTGAAGACTTGTTCTGCAATTCCATAATACATTTGCCAGAATCGTACACATTTTTAAAATAAACTCTCGTCATAGAATATACCAAAACTCTATATATTAATATTCAGCCTAGGAACTAACTCTGGCATATTCAATGATCTATAGAAAAAACAAAAAACAAAACAGAAAAAACTGATCATATCATCAGATCTTAAAAAGATGGTCATAGATGACCTTTGTTAATCTCATATGAAAATCTCTTACAGGTACTTAGGTTGTTAAGTTGGCAACAGATCTAGCCATTTATTTGCTTGAACAGTCGTTGTTACATTCGCTTTTTTTTCAATAAGAGTTTCAATATCACAGATGTTTTACTTCTTATCTCTACTTTTGTATCAATGAAAGAACACCAACCTTTGCATTCTAAGTCTTTCGGTGATCGGTTGGAATATGCAAAGTCGTTATAGAATTTCATCAAGGTATTCAAACTTAAATAACTAAAACATAACATCCATTCGTAATGTAAAATTCAACTGTTTCTCACCCAACTGTAATGAGCCTTATGATTGGTTGACTCGCTTGGAGGAAAGATCCGTTTGCTTCGATTTTCATTCAGGCTATGGTAATATCAACCAACTTATGAGAAAATATTCACAAGTACCTTCCTATTGATTTTCGAAACATTTCTTTTAGTAACTAGAGAGCATATCAAAAATTTATATTATGAAAATATGATAAACTGACCGTACTTGATGAAAATCCATTATAAAATATTCAAAAACCACACTTTAATGTGAGACTTCCAATCGAAAGTTTAAAAACCCGCGACACGTGTTTCGCTATACAGTTATAGTATCTTGGTGCGTTACAATAGTGTTTGAACAAATTCTGTGTCATGCTTTTATAGTAATTTGAATTATTATGACTATTACTTCTTGCCAAATTTCTACATGATGACTTTCATTAAACACATTAAAAAGTTTCTGACTAAAATGAAAGGGGTTTATTTTCTGGAGAGATTAGTTTTTGGTAAGGAAAAGTTTTTAGCTTTCTACTTCTCCTACATAAAAAAAATGTTTTCTCCTACAATTTTCTTGAGATTGCGAATATATAAAGTAATTTTGTTTTTGAATATTACTGATTTTTGGTGAAGGTATTAATTTTTTATTAAAATGGCAGTATTGTTGAATATCACGCCTCTCCAGCATCACTCTGATGGGGCATAATATTTAAAGTAATTACTAAATCTCTGCGTCGAGATCAACAGTGCACGGTGTGAAGAATCAATGACTGAGATTCGTCTTTTATTAATGAATAAAAACGACCAACTTTCTGAGATTCAAATTGAAATTCCGTCTGACGTTTTTAAAATAATAATACTTCTAATAAACGTCAAGTTAACGTCTCATAAATCAGTAGTCATGAAGTCAGCTTCCAAAACACAAATTCGATAACTTAGGATTCGCAAAATCTGAAAAGTACAAATTTTCAAAATTCCTTGGCTGACCCCAAATGACAAAATTTACAAAGAACGTGATAAGTCAAAAAAAAACTTGCATGAACTGATATATTTTGAAAAATGTAAATTGGCCTTCAAAATACTCAAAAATAAACATAAACATAACATCTGAATTATAAGAAATGAAGATTTTTCATTTGGATTTTCATAATTTCTCAACGAGGAATTTTAAAAATAATCATAAAAGGAACATAAGAAGAAATAAAGGAAGAAATCAGATGGTGTTCGACTGTTTTACTTTTGAAAAATTACTAAGTGACCTTAAGCAAAAATTTGTGGAAAACTTACAAGTTTCCTATTTATATTTCAATAATATGTATATTTATCATTTTTCAGATGATTCACAAACCCTCGTATCTCAATTATAAATTGATCAATAATTATGGTGAAAAAATTACCTTTGAACCAGAAAAATCTGTCTGGAAACAATTTCGGTGGCTCATAAAGGTTCTGCTTGCTAGTCTCACATTGATATATTGACATCAAAAAAGCAATAATTTTGGGTTTTTTCTCAGAATTTTGAAAAACGTTAAAAAATGTTGTTTCTTTTCAATTTCTAATACCCACTTTCTCATCACAATAATTCAATTTTTTTATTTTTTACTTTCATTTCTGGATTAGATGGCGTCGATCCAACCTCAATGAATGTTTCGTTTGAAAGATATTTTTTCGTGAAAAAAAAATCGTCAGGTTTCTAATTTCGAATATTAAACATGAAACCATGAAGTGGAATTTCAAATATTAATGTCAAATAACGATTTTACATTCAACCATTATAAATAATTCACCAGATCATTTACTGATTGAGTCAAATTTCTCCATGTTTTTTTAATGAGTATCAAAAATTGCAAGTAGTTGTTGTACTAGAATAGCAGATGGATTTTTTTTTTAATTGCAATATTCTTGGTTAAGCCGCAAATATTTAGACTAAGGGGTAAATGAAATGAATAGTGATTTTGCACTCAATGCTTTTGAATAATCAGCACGATCATTTGCTGATTTAGTTAGTTTCTTTATGATTTCTCTATCGATTCCCAAAAAGTGGCAAGTATCACATGTTTAGGAAACACATTTTGATAGAATACAACTTCATATCGACACTGTCGACATGAGCACATATGATAAATCCGTTCTTGAATGAATAACCCATCAAAGTATCATTCAACTAATTTGCCAATCAAGTTTTACAGCAGGTCATTCCAGCGCCATCTATGAGACATTTCAATCATTAAATGTGTCATTGTGCACTACTACTTTTTCTTCTAAATCAGTTTGCTGCAATTGTGGCTAATTATCCTGTTGTAAACCTGAACTCTCTCGGAAAAAATTTATATAATAAAAAAGTGCGAATAGATTTTTTTTGATCACCCAGCGAGCTAAAAAAAATTCAAGTGACTGTCAATTGAGATTTTACGCTCAATCATTATGAATAATCATTTACTGATCCTGTCAGGTTTTTTACCGTATTCTAATTGATTCCTACAAAAAGATACTGTGTAAACATTTATATAATTCATCTTGTATACGTGAACAAAACGAAATAAAGTGTTGTGTGAAAGGAAGTGGGAGTTGGTTACTGATATTCATATTACTTTTCAGCATGTGTTTAAACATATTCGAGAGGTATTTCATTTCTCTTTTCAAGAAAAACTCGATTTTCCAATGTCGATCAGGTATAAGATCAGTTTTCAACTGATCTAGTAATTGAAAAGAGCTTCTTATGTTGACTTATTCGAGTATAGCGTGAACTCCTGAAATGTTATTAACTCGAAAAGAGTTCCAGGGGTATCTACATATGAAATTTTTTAATGTGCTATAAGTTAACCTCAAATGTGTTCAACTTTCAATCGTCAGATAGTAGAAATATGTCACCGACACAAAGAAGAACAACGAAGCAAACGGATATCTCACTCTTACGCTAAACACAGCCTCTTGTAGTCTGAATCAACTAATCGAAGACTGTTAAAACTCTCTTCCTAAAAACACACATTTTATATACAATGAATCAATACAAAAATGTATTTTGTTTCGATCTTGGTTTCCTTCAATAAATAAAATCTAATCGAGTGCTGAAATAAAAGATGGATGTTTTGGGATTCATAAAATGTTGTACTTAACTAGTGCAGATCCGCTAGTACTAGCGGCAAGAGGTACTCATCGGAATCGCCCTCGATGGGGTTGCAAATGACGGGGTGGAGTTCGGACACTTGTACCGGCTTCCAAGGTTTGTCGATGCTATTTGGAATGTCCTACAAAGAAAGTTAAATAATGATAATACTAATACCAGTTTAAAATGAAATTGGTATATTTTTAAGTGAGATTAGTTTTGGGAAAGAAAAGTTTCGGCTTTCTATTTCTCAATTTTTGTACAAAAATTGTGGAGACCTTCCAAAAGAAAAAAGAAATCAATCAATTATAAAATGAGTATTTTACAAAGATGTGTAGACCATGCATAGAAGTTACTTTCATACACAAACTGGAAAAGAAAGCCTTCTCGAAACAACTACTTTCATATAAACATTGAATTGTGATATTGAATTCCATTCTGGGGAAGGTAGGCCCAAAGTGGCTGGTATTAAATCAAATAAGCATATTATTATTGTGTTTTTTATCCCAAAAACATTATATGTTCATGAATAGGTATTGAAAACTAAAACAAAAGTTAAATCATAAAATATTGAATAAAAAAACAAAGAAGTAATCAACATGATCAAACAGTGAAATTATCCAT
The DNA here is from genome assembly GCA_015342085.1 of Leptinotarsa defecta. NCBI lineage: Eukaryota > Metazoa > Arthropoda > Insecta > Coleoptera > Chrysomelidae > Leptinotarsa > Leptinotarsa defecta. Next base: position 3,560 of record WOGO01002068.1, on the reverse strand, counting down.
ATTTAATACGAAAACATTTAGATGATTCTGGCTATATGAAAAATCATATAGACCTGTACTTTCAACTTGATTCATTAAATACTTTTTCAATTGATTTTTGAATCTCAGAGCAGTTTTTGATTTTTTCATTTTTTCAGAAATTGTATTATTGTATTATAATTCTATCGTGATTAATCGATTTATGTCTAAAATAAAGAAAGAGATTTTATTGACCTCAAATTACAATTTCTGTTACATTCAAAAATATCTGCAATAACAAAATTTGCTTAGGTACATCATACTGAAAATATAGAAAATATACATACAATACAAAAGAAAAAATCTCACAAAATAGTAATTGACTCACAATATAAATACATATACCCACACATATATACATATATTAGGACCAATGATAATTGAATGCCTCATCAATATCAATCTTATACAAAGCTTGGGTGACAAGTGAATTTTTAACTTTGAACTTAAATTCTTTTATATGAAGGTTTTTCCACTCACTAGTCAAAGTGTTATATATTTTTATGGGAAGAAACTCCGTTTGCTGTTTTGATAATGCATCTTCGGTAGCTTGATGATATCTTTGTGTTTTGTATCATAATTGTGAATCCTGGAGCCACTATTATATGTATTTTTATGTATAAACAATATTGCTTCTAGAATATACATGGAAGGTAATGTAAGTATGACCCATTTTATAAAGACTGGTTTAGCATGGGTTCTGGAATCAACTTTTTCTAAATCTCTCATTATCTTTTTTTGAATAATGAATACTTCACTTGCATGTGAGGAAGCACCCTATATCAGTATTCCTTAATTTATGTGGCACTGAGCCCTGCCAAAATATGCAGTTCTCAGCACATCGTTCAAAACTAAACTCTTTAGTCCTGTCAATCCGTAGCGACACCTTGAGAATTTTTTATGTAATGATATCGTATGTCCATTCCAATTTAATTTGTTGTCAAGGTGGAATCCTAGGAGACACACCTCTTTGTCATCGCCAGACATTTGGGATCTATTTGCAATGGTTATTTCCTGAGTCTTATTTGCGTTCAAGCGTAGAACATTAGCGCTAAAGTATGTTTCGCATTTTGCCAGTGTTTCACATGACAACTGATCTAGTTTCCCCACTTGTTGGTTACTTATGACAAAAGTTGCATCATCGGCATATAAAAAAACATCTGCTGTATCAATATATGTAGGAAGATCATTTATGTATACAATAAATGAAAGAGGACCAGGTACGGATCCCTGTGGTATTCCATGCTTAACAATTTTAGTATAAGATTTTACATTGTTATATAATATATATTGCAGACTGTCTGTCAAAAAAAAATGTATAAGTTCATATGCTATGCCTCTTATACCATATATTACATATAATATCATTTAAATGAAATTCCACCCCTTTCATGTACTATAGTGTGTAGCAATCCTGTGAATGATATCTGATTCAATTCCGTAACGAATGTTTATAGTATAAAATGATAATTCTCATATGGAATCTATGGTATTGTTAGTATAAACGATATTTTTTCCAGATTCATGAAATGCTGGTTTGCAATGTAGATTTCAATGAACTGACTTCATTTATAACTTCAACTTACAATCAATTGTTCGATCTCTATTTATTATTATAACGAAAATAAAATTGATTAAATTGAATATGCGTACTTTCATCAACTCACAGTAAGTCTCATATAAGATGTTCTTGCTATGCTATATGTAGTATTGGATATCTGAAGTATGAAAATAGTTGAAATATATTATCTCAAAATAAACTTATTTTGAATGATGATAAAAAATAAATTATTTATATCGTTTCATTAAGAATCATGTTGCATCTTTGGGATGATGTCTCTAATATGTTCCTGTAATAACATCAATTTGCATATCAACTAAGTTTTTCAGGAGGACATACGAACAAAATAGGGCTGTATATTAAACTGTTACCATGAATTCAACAATATTCGCGTTTTCTGTTAATTACAATTACTATTATTAAATAAAATGATCAAATGATTTTCACATTTTCTCTCACTCTGATACTATCAACAGCCAAAAACGGATACGAACATCTATTGTATAGGTTTCAATCATTTCAGTTCTCAACTGAAGAAAGTTTGAGTTTGTGTTAATTTCTCCATGGTTTCCAAAGGTTGAAATAATTACTCAATTGATGAAGAAACTGGGCTCATTTCGGAAAATTGAAATGCTAAGCAACCCTTGGATTTCGACTGAGTTCTCAAGGTTTCTGCTAATTACGAGGAGAAATCAGTTTTATACATTCAGCGATAGTAAGCGGAGTGAACCAGTGGAATAATCATGCAGTGATACCCAAGTATGTGTTTTCAGAGCGTATCTTCATATAATTGAAAAATGCCCAATCATTCAGTATCTCATTGAAAAATCTATTAGGTACTATTATGGAGAAAAATAATGAGAATAATTCTCATTCCACCGTTTTAATATAGGATTGTTAGTATATTCATGAATACATTATTCCATGATCATCATTGCACTTACTGTCCTCAAAATTGAATATACTTCTGGAGCCCACCGCTTTCAACAACCTATTGAATTCTGAACACTCGATTAGGGAATTTCCGATGGAAAACTGGCTATGCGAAAGTTTCCGTTTCCGCTAATGAAACTTATACTTGATTACACAACTGGAACACAGAAGTTAATTGCTGTTGAGAAATATCAACTGGAAGTTGTCGTTGAAAGTTGCTCGGAACCAGTAGACGTCTCGCTCCTCGAAATTTTCATGATCAATTTGGTGTTTATTGATGAAATATGTACTCTCCCTACTTTCAGTAGCTAGTTGCTTGCTTGATGATGAAGTGAGAAGAACTAGAAGGTAATTTTCATATACTCATAAACTTGGTCGGCCGATCTTCTAATTTATTGACTACTGAAAGATTCATAACTGTCTGTTTGTCTTTTAATCTGTTGATGAAATTAGTGTGACTTACGATTGTTTTCAAACTCTGGTTACAGGTGCTAGCCATGCAGTCATTTATACAGTATGATAATAATAATCAGGGAATTTACCTGATAAAAAAGATTTCCAGTATGAATTTCAGAGGAAGAACAGAATGAGGTTTCCAATTGAGAAGGAGGTTGGACTCTCATTGAATAAAGAAGGATCGGACCGTCAAATTATATGTATACAATAATGAAGACAACTGCTGAAATGAATCAGAAGATATTTTATGAGGTGACTGAATTAAAAAGAATTCCTAATCAGCTGAAATGAACCCTCCTACTAAAGAAAATCACATATTATCTTTTCATTTTGGAATGAAACTAGTTTTTCGATGAAAATGTAAATATGTTGAGAAAACAGTATGTTGAAGTGAACTTGCAAATACAATCATAAGGAAAAATCATCATGAAATTGAACATAAACCCAAACAACGTTTTCATTGTTGAATATTTTTTTCATATAACTATATGAATTACACCAATCATATACTAGGAAAATGAGAATATATCTAGAACACCAAAACGAAAACCACATCGAAATATTCCTGCTTTATTGTGTATTGATTGCATAT
>WOGO01002067.1:0-16582 GCA_015342085.1 Leptinotarsa defecta | reverse complement strand
GTATTCATTATTGATGCAGAATGCTCGTTCACTCTTGTTCGCTCGTGCTCGCTTTTTTGGTGAATACGCACCTTAATACGCAAAACATTTTTAACTTTTGTGCCTTTCACCAACAAACTCAACATGCTAAACAGCTGAAACTGTCAACATATATCCGAGACGATTGTACAAACATAAAAAAATAAAACAAATCGCTAATCGAATTTTTTGAACAGTATATCACACGAAAATATATATTTTTGAAAACTTCAAGAGGAATATAATTTATGGTTTTGAAAAGAATATTGATAAGGGGTTATACTTTTTTTTTAAATTATTTTCAATATGATTTGACCACTTCAATATTTCATCAATATTATAATCCTAAGAATTTAATTGAATTGCTTTAACTTGATTTATTGTCAATAGATACAGGATTGGTAAAACTATTCAATAATATTTTAAAAGTATTCATAAACGAATATTTTGTGAAACTTGGAATTAACTTATATTCAAAAACACACTTTAATGTGAGATTTCCATTCGATAGTTTACAAAACCGCGACACATGTTTTGCGTCACAGTCGAAGATACTATGGTATAGCGAACGCGGTTTTGTAAACTTTCAAGTGGAAATCTCACTATGAAATGTGTTTTTTGAATACGTTATAATGGATTTTCATTAAGTATCGGTTAGTTCTATCATGTGTTACGATCTTCGTTCGGGTTTGAAGGCCGTCATGGTTTGGAACTGTATCCTAACGATTCGCCAGCACGAGTGGCTAGCTTCTTCGGAAGAAGAAACTGCCAAAATGTTAGGATACAGTTCCAAATCACGACACCCTTCAAACTCGAACGAAGATTGTAACACTGAAAATCTTGGCCGCGAAAGCCTTAATCAATTTATCAGTTCTATGATGTTTTCAACTTATATTGTTGTAGCACTCTGGAATTGTTTTCAGATCCATTTTTATATCACCTTGATTTTCAGTTATATAAAAAATATATAATCGTTCGAATTGAAAGGGGTGAACACTGTGTCCAAGATGAGAATGAACAGCATGGGGATATCGGAAACGGTAAGTGATACGGGGTCGATTGAATTAGAAAAAAGTAGCGCATTTATGTGCTCAATAAAATTCTGAGTAGTTTTGGAGATATCCGAGAAGAACCGAAATTTTAGAACCGAAATTTTCGAATTTCGTTTTCACTTTCTCCTAGCTTCACTTTCAAAGGAAATGTAAAACGAATAGCATTTTTCCATGGTCACTTTTTAAGGACTAGGTACACGACAACGTAAGTAGAATTTTTCTGCGACGTTTCATTTTTTAGAAAACATCATCAGCTTTATATTTTTATATGGGCCGGAACTAAAGTATACCCTGTATACGACTCCATTTTTCATTGTGAATACAACAACGTATCACACAATATGATTTCATAAACATTTCTCGCGCAGATTGAACTGATTACTAAACCTGTTTTTCTTCAATTTTAGATAGTACACACTGATACATGAATAAATTGATTAGTCTTATTTATAATAAATTTTAACTTACCACTTGCCGAAATTTTTTCGTTGTTGAATACAAAGATGAGTCGCAATATCAAAAGTTTGATTTATAAAATGTAATTAATTGTGGGTAATGTAATAACAAAGGGCTAATATGTATTATAAGAAATAAACAGAAACTTATAACAAATTTTCAAATAACCCGCCGTTATTTGCTAAGCACAAGTACGCTCGTCTCACAGACGAATTTAAAACTTGAGTTAACATATTTGGAACAATATTGTTAAAGGATGCAGTAACCAATCCTAGCAAATCTTCTTCATTATGACAATTATGAGAGTTAACTTGATTCTTGATATATCTCCAAAGGAAAAAGTCTAGTCGGGTTAGGTCGAGGGACCTTGCATGCCAGAATGTATCACTTATGAGTATCAATCCACTGTACTGGGAAGCGACGGTTCAAATAATCACAAACAATTCTAGCGTTATGTGCTGGAACACCATCTTGTTGAAACCAGCAGCTGTGAGTAACCGCTAAAGGAAAACTATTTGGAGCATCTTCCAAATCATTTACTAACAAATTTATGTATCGCTCTTTTGGTAAATTATTTTGATAGATAAAAGGCCCAATTACATTCGTACCAAGAATCCTAACCCTAAATATTGATTTACCAGGTTGTTGCCTCTCTGGATATTTATTAGAGTATGCACGTGCAGCATTAACACAAAATGTAACATGATAACATATCAAATTTTTCAGTATTCAAAAAGCTGCCGTTTTCCATTTTTAACACAAATTAGGTAGGTGACAAGATGTAAAAGTAGGAACGGTAATATGTCAAAAATTCTACCAAACAACAGTATTATTATTTTCATTTTGCGCGAGAAATGATTATGAAATCATATTGTGTGATAGGTTGTTGTATTCATAATGAAAAATGGAGTCGTATATAGGGTATACTTTAGTTTCGGCCCATATAAAAATATAAAGTTGCTGATTTTTTCTAAAAGACGAAACCTCACAGAAAAATTCTGCTTACGTTACAGAAAAATTCTGCTTACGTTACCGTGTACTCCTTAAAAAGTAGTCATGGCAAAGTGCTATTCGTTTTACATTTCCTTTAAAAATAAAGCTAGGAGAAAATAAAAACGAAATTCTCAAATTTCGGTGTTTCTCGGATATCTTCGAAACTACTCGGAATATTAAAACTTTCTAAATGGCATATTATTGGACACATAAATGAGCTACTTTTCTCTAATTCAATCGACCCCGTATCACTTACCGTTTCCGATATCTCCATGCTGCTCATTCTAATCTTGGACATAGTGTATTTTTAGAGTTCATTTTTTAAAATCTGTTTTTCCGTTAATCAGCTGTCGCCCCCAAATGAACGGCAACTCTCAGAAGTTGAGAAACTTGTGCGAGCTAAGGACTAACGAGATATTACCTTTTAACGTGTGATTCCTAACACGTTTGCAGAATCATCCCAGCTTCAACCAGATGAATTCTCTCGACAAAAATATCTGGTCGAGGCGGGAATAGAACCCACGGCCTTCCGATGAGTCGGGCGCATTACCACCGCGCCCAATTCCACAAGAGTTAATTTTTTGAAATTGATTTCTTCCTTCCTTTCTTTGGAAGTTTCCCACATTTTTTTGTATAAAGATGGAGAAGTATAAATCATGTCCATTATTTCAGGTACCAAGATCATTCCAGAACTTATAACAAAACTCTCAAAACTAGTTGCATACTCTAAAGAAATAATTTCTGGTACCACGATGGAAGAAGGTTTCAAAATGTTTGAAGCGATGATGCATGACAGAAGCAGACCGCTACATATTGATGCAGTGATAAGCGAAGAATCGTTAATTGAAACTGTATTTCTGGATTCACACGTATTGACTCATGATGATATTAAAAAGCAAAGTGCTGAAATCGTTGCAGCAAATTTAGTAACTGATGAATTCAATGTCGCTGCTACTGCGAAGAAGAAAAAGCTTCCATTAAAAAAATAAGTTTTGGAAATATACAGTGAATAATAATTTATTGGAAAATTCATAATGATTCAGTAGTTGATATTACTCATCTGGACCTAGTGGTGCGAATTTGTTTGTCCCAATGAAATTTCCTTCATCATCCCCACTATCTTCACTGCATTCACTGTCCTCTTCATCTTCACTGTCTGAGTCCTGTCCTACTACTTTATCATCACCCACAATATTTTCGCAATCTGATGTGTCACTCTCGTAAGGGACAAATTTTTCAGTGACTTCATCTTCTGGTGATCGAGCTTGAATCCATTTCACAGTTTTCACTTCAGGGTGTGAGATCCAATACTCTAGAATTTTTTTATTCATTATATACAAGGAATATATGGTGAAAAATAAAGATTTTGGTTAAAACATCTTTATCTAGAACTATGGGATATTTCATAACCATTTAAAAGTCCTGAGATATTTTCATTATTTCAGTACATCAAATAATTCTTTGAACATCCCAATTGATGTTCTGAAACAAACCAAATTGAAAAATTATTTAATGCCTGGACTCTGAAAGAGAGAAGCAACTATACTGTTGAGTAACACGGTCTCAACCTAAGATGTGTGTATCTGTGCGGAAAGGATGTATAAATATTTTGAATGAAAATTTGAAAAAAAAATCACATCTCTGAATGTAATTTAGAGAAGTAGTTGCCTGGCATTTGCTAGACCCAATTATGTGGGAATGTAAGAAAAAGTTTTGAATTTTTATTAGAATGTCTGTTTTATAGCTTTGAAGAACATTTCTGTCAAGTTTCAGTCAATTTAACTGGGATAAATTTTGTATGAGATGACATCTTGGACGATATGCATAAACCTACTAAAAGACTGAGTAATGTTCCGAGAAAAGAATTGGAATAGTTCACAAGCGATACTTCTCCCTTTTTTTCATGGATACACTCATTGATTTAATTAGAATTCAGACTGTTTCTTCATACATCGGCATTTATCCAACTGATTTCACTGTTTCTTCTGTCATAAATTCTATTGAGTTGAAACTACAGCCTGTTGACTGTCAATTCTCAAAATTTATATTTCAAATTTGGAAGTATTTCGGAAGTACATATATGCGTCAAAATATAGAGAATTTGTTAATATTTATGGTAATTATGTTAACTTTATTGGCAACACACCTAATTATTTTTTTAAGGAAGAAACAGAAAACAATATTACCTGTATAAAAATATTTCGTTGTGACAATAAAACCATTCTGTATCACTATTTTCATTTGGGTTTGAAGACCGTCGATTTTTGAAATTTCTTCCTGGAGTTTCGCTGGCGCAAGTGGCTAGCTTCTTCATAGGTTCATAAATTTCGAAGTTCATCTCTGATGACTGGGTATCTTGACTGCGTAAAGCATATTTATGTTGATTCAGGTAGTTTGGTGTTCTAACAGTAATTAGGTAGGATTAGGAAATTATCAATAACATTCGTTGACCCTTTTCTACCTTCCGTCTTGGTGTTTGTTATTTTTGAATCCCTGATGATGAAATTCCATATTTGGTTGAGGTTCACAGCTTCTTATTGTCTGTTGAAATTATCCGTGTCTTTGAGGATCTCTATTGCCTCCCGTACCAGTCGACTATGGTATCTCTGGTTGGGGGGCAATGAGTTTCGTGTTTTCAAACCTGTGGTGTGGTTCAAGAATAACAAACATCATGACGGCGGGTTGTAACGGCTCATTTATTAGAGACTGGGACAACCTGTATATACATTTCGATAGTTCAATGAGCCTTTTTTCTGAGAATAGTACAGCGAACATGTCACGAGAGGCAGCACTAGTAGTAGGGACAAACATAAACTATTTACATGTAAAACAGTGTTATTTACGTAATATTAATTTATTATTTAAAAATATAAATTTGATATAAAAAATTATTATGTGCTAGTATAATGCCAACAAAGCATTGCTGTTTTGCGAATTCTACGTCGGATAATCGATATCCGGAAGAACACGTGTTTTTTATACCATTTATAAATGAGGTTAGTTGTAAGAAATGGATACATGCTTCGAGGAGAGTTGATTTAACTGTGTAAAAAATGAATTTTCATATGTATGCTCTAAACATGAAATGAATATTAAATTTTTCATAGTTAAATACCATTTAGTAGAATGAGATATAACCTCAATAGTTTATTGAATTACCTATATTCATTTATTACATTTAATTAAATTTATTTCATTACCATATATATTTGATTCATATTTCACTGGGAAATAAATCTGAAATTCATAATTATTTTAAATTTCTTTTATTACAGTCTACTCTTTTACTACAGTCTGTATACTAACATGTCTATTAATTCACTTTTTTTTCAAGTTACTTTCAAATTACGGCATACAAGCCAACGTTTTAAAGTTACAACATTGTTATCCTTTACAGTTACAAATTTTAGTTTTGCTCCAGGAACATCTTCTGTTAAGAAAATTCTTTTTTAATTGTACTTTACCATATGTTTATATGAGGATTTGGCAGTGTTTGTCCCTACCGAACTACTAGCGCTGCTAGTGAGTGATTTTTCGTACTTCAGGAAAAAGGTTCATTGAAATGGCGTGCAGGTAGACAGAGGACAATTGAAACAACGGTAGGAGGCTTCAGTGAACGAACATCGAGCAGATAAAAAAGGTCGGTGCTGTTCGATAAAATAAATTTCACACTTGGTGTACCTATTCAACTTCAAAGGCCTAAAAAGAATCTAAGGTAAATAATTCAAGAAATTACAATTTCTAGTTTTTTGCGGTAGATTTGCAGAAACGATGTTCTCGTTTCAGATCTAAAAGAAGGAAAAAGATCAAGAATTTGACGTTAAATTCAATTGATTCAACTTTATCTAGAAAATTTGGCTTCATCTATATCTTGATCGTTAACTGCCTGTTATGTCGTTGTCCGATTGTCTACCTTGAGAGCCGATGTCCATTTTATAAGAAATTTGATGCGAGATACGCCACTAACTAGCGTGGTTGAGGACAATTTTCTTGAATAATTTCGGTCTGGTCTGCAATTTCAGGAATACTCGTGGAATTTCACCCCTTCCGGATAAATAAGTACGTGAAAACTCACTTCTTGAGACAGAGTGAGTACCTACATATCTTCTCTTTCAATGTCAAGTGGACTATTGAAGTAAAGAAGTTTATGCGTTTTATTAATAATGGTACTGAATGATTATTGATCGTTTAAACTGCTTTCTCTTAAATATTGTTCATGTATACCTATTTGTGATTTAATCGACGGCTGTTGATTGAACAATCCCTATTGATAAAAAGTATTGAGTTATAATCATTATGAAATTTTGATGTTCATATCATGTAGGTATTCTTATTTGTTGGCTTCACTAGAAACCAATCTCAGCGTTTCATATGTATTTAGTTTCCTGCTACTTGTTAACTAATTCAATAATATTTATGCCATATTTATAAGAGTAGCAAACCTCTTTGCAATTTCTCATATATTTATTGATTAATAATATATTAATACATCTGCATTCATTTTGTTTGATTCCCCATTCCTCGTCAATTTATATAAGTATATTAATTGGCTGGCGCCCTCTCAGCTCACTAAAGAACATCTTAAGTGTTCAATCAAATCAAGAATTCGAATCCACGCCTTGGTTGTGACGTAGATAAAATTGATGTTGAGAATTGTTTTTAATGAAATTTAATTTTTTAAGTAAGTACGCCACAGTGTAGAAGAGGATCAACGAATGTTATTGACAACTTACCTAATCCAAGCACAGTAATTAGCACCCAAACTACCTGAATTACCATAAACATTCTTTACGCAGTCAGAATACCCAGTCATCGGAGATAAACTCAAGATGTATGAACCTATGAAAAAACTAGCTAAGCGCGCCTGCGAAACGTCAGGAAGAAATTCCAAAAGTCGAAGGCCTTCAAATCCGAATTAAAATAGTGATATTGAAAACCACAACTGTGAAAGCCTTAACCATTTTGTCAAACCATTCTGTAATTTGTCGTCAATAAAAGTCACTGTTCCTTCTTTCACCAAAAATAAACGCCAGATTTATTGTTAACTAATCAGTGAGGTGATTTGACAGCTGAGGAAAATGAACGCAAGGGAGTTGATGATTTTTATTTCTTCTAAAGACACTTCAAAACTCCTTACCCAATTCTAATATTTCTACAAGGTGTAGTATCGCCATGGAAACCTTCCTAACAGTTGTGACACTATTGAAAATCATTCTTTGGGACTACATAATTTACTTCGATTATTTCAAATACTCACCTTTATTCTCAGTATATGATGGTGGTCTCAAACACAAACAAATCTTTCCATCTAAAGCCATTCTCAACAAACTGTTTGCTGCCCTGTAAGAATCAAAATGTGCCGTTTTTGCAGTTAGGTAACCCCTTTTTTTTGCCCAGCCGTCACAAATGTCCATTGCAGACCAAGTATCTTCTTGATAAGGATGTTCAATCCTCAACATAGACACCAAATCCAACCTTTCGGCTAAAACAAAACATTTGCTTGGACTGTTGAAAAGAAGAATATTCAAAAAGCCAAAAAAAATTATCTGAACATTCATCTATTATCTATGCTCGTTTCTTGTGGAGGTTGTAAGTGATATTATCGAAAGATGAAAGAATATGAAACAAAAAAAAATAGCACTTATAGAAAATGGAAAAGTTATTAACAACTTATTCTGTCGTCTGCCTGTTTGCTGTGCGCATAAATTTGGAAATTGAGTATATTTTGAACAAAATCGGTTAATATATGAAACTCTGGTCAATAAAGTACTTGATGAATACTGATAACTTATTGAAAGTGGAAATCAGGAAAGACAGTTTCCATCATAAAAATAATAATTCGCTAAGACACAAATATCTTATATGAAAAAATATTCAACCAGTACTTAAAATTTTCTTTAATCGGTAGAGTTTCAAGACATTTTGGACATGTCAAATTGTGGAAAATTAAAAAAAAAATCAAATTTTTTTTCAAAATAATGATATTTGTACTGCGTAAATTCAAAGTATTTTATACAAATAAAAATTTTCTATTTATCACTAAATTGTTCATTAGTTTTTAATTTTGTTTCAGATTGTGGAAGGTGAAAAAATTATTGCAAAGAAACAATACTATCAAAATATATAAAATATTTTAGACAATACTTATTGAATTATGAAGAATTCAATGAAAACAAATATTTTGATCAGTTATATAAAGACTGTAGGGTTTTAGTATAATAAATATAGTATATAGAAAATATTGGAAAAAATCCAAATTTTTCCTTGGGAACTATATTTTATATGAATTCTTCGAGAGGAAGATTAATTTTCCTCTTGAAGAGGATCCCTTGGTCATTGAACTTCAGTAATATTCATTACTACACCAAAGATTCCAAACAGTACATCACAATTGTATTTTATATGTTTAGACTTTTGAGATATTAAAAAGTACTAAATATAACAGAGCACTAATATTCAAATAAATCAACGTATTCAAAAAACACTTTATTGTGTGATTTTCAGTAAACTGAATTACTTAAAAAGAAATGAATATGATGGATGAAGGAGGGGGGCAGAATTAATGAATGGGGTAAATATCAAGTCAAATGTCAATTGTATGTAAAAAATAAAAATTGACAAAATATGAAAATGGAATAATCAAGATAAATAATGAAGATTGCAAAACATTGAGAAATAATTAAAAACAATAACTGATATCACCCACAAACATTTGTGGGTACAAACAATCCAAACATTATGAAGTAGCTTGGTTTGTAATGTTTTTTAATTTTTTGCATTTTTCATCATTTATCTAACTTATTTACTTATTTTGCATTATTTCTTTTATTTCCATCTTTTCCATACACTTCACATTTCATTTATTAATTTATTTTCGTTTTAGGTCGTAATTATTTGTTTTCTTCACAAATTAGCATCTTCAATTTTTGAATTTCATTCTCAATTCCAGCGTTTATGACTGGAATTATGATTTTTTTTCATTAATTTCAAATCTGTTAACACTTCTCAGACAATGGAGGTCCAATACTGTTTGTACTAAATCAATAGTCTTGTGAATTTTCAAGAGAACTATTGAAAATCTATGAATCGATTTGGAATATTTTGGCAGCTAAATGTATGAATGAATACCAACTCCTTTTTTTATTACCTACTACAAAAAGAATGAACAAAAAACTCCTTCAGAAATCTTCCATAACTGTAATAGTACAAAATAATGGGAGGTGGTCTTAAGGAATTCTGTAATGTTCTACAGTTGCGGTTCCAAATATGTGTAAAGTCAATTTGAAAAAGTAGTTTACAACTTGTTCAGATGATGACACTGTGTCAAAACAGCTGTTAGCAATAAATGTTTTCACCCTGCCCATTCAATTCAGTAAAAAAAGTGATAAGGTTTTTTATTGATGAAGCCTGTGTCCCTATAACATTGATGAATTTCTTCAATCTCAAATTTAAATGATAAATCATATACTATATATATTGTATTTTCAAGTGCACTTTGTATGTATTTTTATATTTTCAAGTGTTTCCAGATGATGCAATGCAATGAGATATTATGCAAATAAATTGATTGATTCTATTTCTGGTGATTGGGAAAATGGCTTGACTTTGAAGTTAAAAACCAATGTTTCATTTTAAATTATGTCTAATTTGATGTAAACCTCACGAAAACTTAGTAACCAAATAAAGATTCAACTCACCCAGGTATTTAATTGTTATATAAGGCTGTCTCAGCTGGGCGATTGGATAGCTACCCATCAGCACCTGGAGTGGTCTTGGAATTTTAGAAGGGAACACTAAACCGGGACAATCGCACAATCTAACGTTGGGCGTGATAAAAATCGTCTGAAAATGTTTGGTGTGACCTGGTGTCTTTGAAACACTAACCACTTTTCTGCCCATCACAGCATTCATCAATGACGATTTTCCCACATTCGGCTGACCCACACAACCGATTGTCAGAATGCCCTTATTGAACTTTTCATACTGTTGATAATGGGTATCGACATTTTTGAGTTGTACAGTTTCTCCAATTCCCAAGTTCTCGTCATCATTATCAATGGATTCCTCTTCAAGTTCGTCTTTAATTTTGCTTTGCCAACAACTCAAATCGACCTCGTCTTTTACTAGTTTTTTGCAAATATCAAATAGCTGTTGGGTCCCTTCTGCAGCCATACGTATTCTTCCTCTTTTTCTTCTTACTTGCATACCTAACAGAGTATAAACATTTCTTTACACTAAGAAAGATATTCACTTGAGAATGATAAAACATAACATAAGCATTATAACACAACAAGTAAATGTTTTTGCTGAAATTTGGTTAGTAGATGAACAACACCGATACGAGCCCACTTCAAGGTCGTGCGTCGTTGGTAAGTATTTCAGAGACAAACTCAAGTGAATGGAAGAGAGAAACGTGTGACGTCATCGACGCAGGATGGAATGAGTCTCGTAGCGATTCAAGCGTGGAACTCGGCCCCCTTAGTACTCCACCTCACCTATCGGCCCCCTTAGTAGTCCACCCCTCTTCAGAGACATTGAAAGTAACTGCGAATGATGGGTATTCATAGCGTTAGTTTTGTCGGGACCGAAATTGACTAATTTTATATACTTGACCGAATTTTTTTGATATCCGTAGAATGTTAGGGAAGTTGTAATCGTCATTATCATGTTGAAGATAGGAAAATATACTTGGATTTGGAAAACAATTATTATTTCATATAAAGATGCGTATCTGTGTGTAAGAGCGAGAGACGCATGTGACGTAATCGAGGCAAAGAGAGATGGAGATGGTATCGAGGTTTTACGTTCCTAGCGCAGCAGGTGTTGTCGGTTGTGAAATAAATCGTTGTTTTGGGGCAATGTAGCGTGTAAATTAGTCGTAAACGACTCGATAAAAATTGGAAGCGCGAAAGTGATATATTGATAATAATTAATCAGATTTGAGAAGAAATATAACAACTCATCAGTGCAACCTGCAATTCCTCAATGTGTACGGGGTGGCTCAAAATACATCATTAAAGAAAAAAACATGACGTCGAAGTGTACAGGCTGCATTAAAATACATCATTTGCGAAAAAACATTACAGTTCTACGAGACTGTAAGTTTTCAACGTGCGATCCCTCAATGTGTACAGGGTGCGTCAATTTACATCATTCAGGAAAAAACATGTCGGTTTAAAATATGATAATATGTATACAGGGTGCGTCAAAATACATCATTGAAGAAAAAACATGCCGGTTTAACAGAAGTCTAGCGTTCCAACATGTCAGAAGGACACCAGGTCTCGTATCTTTGTTAACCAAGTTAGCATCATCCGGAGAAGGAGGAGATGGCACCAAAGTTATCGAGGAGTTATGTACTGTAGAGTTAACATTCGAAAATGGGGAAACCGACCGTTTCACAAGCGTTTTCGACCGTTTTGCATACGTTTCGACAGTTTTGCGTTAGTTTATTCGTTATCATTTCATCGTTATTGTCGTAACCGTTTTCGTGTTGGTCATTTATTACTTATCGATCGCGTTTCGCTAACCAAGTGAGCATCAGAGCATCATCAGGAAATGACTCAAGTCTATGCTTTGTCGAATAAAGATTCACTTTGCGAATTTTCATAGTTCTGAATGGAACCTTATGGAACACTCAACCTAACTTCTGTTAAAAAGTGGTGTCAGTCAGCCAATCAAAATGTAGGAATCAAATATCGGTCAGTTGATTGTGTAAGATGAAATTGAAATGGAGAATGAGGGTCGAATAATAATAATAAAAAATAGTGATGAAACATTAAAACTTTGAAAGTGACGTAATCAGCGTGGAAGGTGGTGGTGTGGTGGAAAATCTGTGATGATTTGTTTAAATGAATGAGTTATCGAAAAAAATGGCGCAACTGTCAGAAAGGTTATATATTCACTAATAATGATCGGATCGTCACATACAGCACGTCAAATGAAAGGATAAGAAATGCAGGAAAAACAAAGATGGCGCAACATGTCAGAAGGGGACTAAGCCGTATTTTCATTAATAATAGATTGTTCTCAACGAGCAGCACGTCAAATAAAAGGGAAAGAAATGCAAAATTCGTACACAAAGAAGAAACAAAGATGATGCCAAAAGGGCACTGAGTTGTATCTTCGTTGATAAGAGTTATATCAGCGCATATAGCACATCAAATGAAAGGGAAACAAATGCAGAATTCAGCGACAAAGAAAAAACAATGACGATCTCAACGGGGCACTAGGCCGCATCATCGTCAATAATGTTTAGATTTCAACGTGCAGCATGTCAAATGAAAGGAGAACGAATGCAGAATTCATATAGGGAACTTAAAAGATAACGTCATGTCAAAATGACACTAGTTCACATATTCGCAGAGATTATGATGTAAAGCACATGGAAAGGGCATGGATGTTGAAAATGATGAAGAAACGTCATGGTGACATGTCCCATAGGCATAAGGTGTGCATATAATGTATTAATGAGAGCATATGTACAGTTCTAGAGATCTGGAGAAAAAACATGAAAATTTGATTATCCACCTTTGACATATCTTTACGTTTCATGCAAAAATAAACACATCAGGTGATGAAAAAAATCATCGTATACTGAAACATTTGATATATTAGGATTCCTTTTGGTGGGAAGGTTGGGAATCCGTCAAAAAAGGTCACTTCCGGTCGCTCGATTTCAAAAATTTTGACATCAATGGATTCGTTTAGATGTCAAGAAACATAATTAATCGTTTTCTCAAGCCAAAAGTACCTTATCACCTATTTCTGTTATATTAGCTGTAACAGACCGATGTGGGTACTCATTTCAAATGATTTCATTTGCTGATTATTTGAAATATGATATCGAGTGTGTAATGTGGAATAACAAAGGGAGAATTGTAAATACAAAGAAAAAAAAAACAGTGAAAAAATTTGAAATTCAATGTTATAAGGTTACGAACAACTATAAGTGAAATTCAATAGCAGCAGTTTGAATCATAATCAAACCAAGATACGTTTTCACTATCATAACGTCACCACTAAACTGGCTAGGTTGACGTGAAGTTGTGTGTAGTTGATGGTGGCGTGGAGATCAAAAGTGAATAAATGAACTATTTCAAACCTAAAGACTATGAGTGGAATGTCTAATAAAATACACGACTGCGATCGATCTGTCATTGATAATTATCTGACACGTTCAAAAATACCCGTAGTATTCCTTACGAAATTACAATTCTCATTGTATGTATGAAATTTCAGACCTATTGAATTCAGATGACTTCATTTAATGAAGAGGTCATGCATATTTTCATAAGGGATACGTACGATTGACATTCTTGAAATCGACGGATCCCAAGTCCTTAGACACGAATGTTAATTAAGTCTGTTTTTTATCACCTGTTTCAATGTGTCTGTTCCTCAATAATAGTGGAATGAAATTTCTCAGACTGAATCAATATGTATTTAACAGAGATGCGTTATGGTTCGCTGAATATTTGAATCATAAAATTATTGTATATATGAAATGTAAAGCCAAGCGACTATAATGATATTATTAAGAGATCATATCAAGGAACACTTCGATTTCCATTTGAAAAGAAAGTCCTCGAATAAAATTGTTAATAAATCCATTTCTTTTTCTCCTGTTTCAATGTATCTCTTCGTCAGTAATACTGAAATTAATTTTCTTAACTGAATCAATATGTAATCTCTCTTCCGTTAGAGGTTGAGTCTTGTTTGAAAAATCATCAGTGTTTCATTAGATTGACTGACTTTTATAAGGAAACAAGTATAGCTGAGGCACCAGTCAATCTAATAATAACACTGATGATTTTCAAACTGAATTATTATGTATTTATTTTACATCATCTTACGTGAGATGCGTTATAGTTCTATGAATATTCAGATCATACAATTATTGTAGGTATGAACAGGTCATGCATATTTTCATAAGGGATACGTACGATTGACATTTCGCCAGGAGGAAGCTTTTCGAGAAGTTAAAGAACACCTCATTTCAGCACCTATCTTGACTTGTCCAGACTTTTCACTCCCCTTCACTATACAAACAAGATGCTAGTGGTTATGGTATAGGCGCAATTTTAACCCAAGTTCATCCGGACTCTGGAGAAAGAGTCATTTGCTACTCTCACAAAACAGGAGAGGAAGTTCTCCACTACAGAACGAGAATGCCTTGCAGTACTCTGGAGCATAGAGAAGTTGCGTCCATACATAGAAGGAACTCATTTTACTGTTGTTACGGATCACTGGTCCTTATGTTGGTTAAACAATTTAAAAAATCCTACTGGTAGGTTAGCCAGATGGAGTTTAAAATTGCAACAGTACTCTTTTGATTTAGTGCATCGCAAGGGTAAGGAACATATCCTTCCAGATATGTTGTCACGGTCTGTTCCTATGGTAGATGCGGTCGGAAATGTTATAGACTTTAAAATAGATAGTGAGTCTGACAGGTGGTACTCCAGGATGATGGAAAACGTAGAAAATAACCCTTTGCGTTATCCTACATGGAGAATAACAAATTCTAAATTATACAAATTTATTGAATCTAGAAAAATTCCTGGATTAGACTTAGCAGATGATTGGAAACTAGTAATGCCCAAGAAACATCGTAAAGAAGTTTTGTATAAATGTCATGATGATCCTTGTGCTGGCCACCCGGGAATATTCAAAACCTTTAAGCGAGTTTCTACGTACTTTTATTGGCCAAAGATGAAGGCTGATATCTCAGATTATATCAAGAAATGCACAGTTTGTGGTTTAAATAAATCAGAACAAAGGAAACCTGCTGGATTGTTACCTCCTCATAGGATAGTTGATAAACCTTTTGAAGTGGTATCGTGTGATTTGATTGGACCCCTCCCTAGGTCTTCAAAGGGATACAAGTTTATTTTAGTCATACTAGATTTGTTCAGTAAGTTTTCACTTGTGATTCCATTAAGAAATGCCACTTCGAAGTTACTCTGCTCCAACATAGAAGAACACCTTTTCTTAATGTTTGGTCAACCTAAAGTATTAATCTTTGACAACGGTTCTCAGTTCATCAGTAAGGATTTTTCCAATATGTTAGCTTCTTATCGGATTAGGCATATCAGGACCCCTAATTACCATGCTCAAGCGAATCCCACCGAAAGGGTTAATAAAACCTTAGAGACAATGATAAGGTGTTACGTATCCGAAAACCACCGCGAGTGGGATAAACAACTTCCAAAAATCGCGTGTGCTATGAGAAGCCAAGTCCATGAAAGTAGTGGATATAGCCCATACTTTGTTGTCTTTGGAAGGGAATTCCATGTTAACATTCTTCATCAAGAACCTGATGGTGACACACAGTTTGAAGTGGATGAAAACGGATTGGCCCGTGACAGGGAGAAATCTTTGCAGGCACTTCACAGCGAAGTCAAGAAACGACTGGAGAAAGCTGCTCAGAAAAACAAACGGTACTACGACCTTCGCAGAAGAGATGTAGAGTACGAGGTTGGGGAAAAGGTCTACGGGAAAAATTTCGTTTTGTCAGATGAAGCTAATTTCTTTGCAGCTAAACTTGCTCCAAAGTATATTGGTCCTTTAGTTATCTTTCGAAAAATTTCACCTTGGATGTATGAACTCAAAGATGAAGATGGAAGATTTCGAGGATGTTGGCATGCCAAAGACTTGAAACCTTTTCGAGATTAATTCAATATATGACTTATAATATGAATAGGCTGAATCCTCGTAAATTTCTGGTTCCGTTTCTTAGGTAATTTAGTTAGTGAATAAGCTTAATCGTGAGAATTGAGCCGCAATATAGTTTTTTTTTCTGTTTTTAATTTTTGCAGTGGATTTTTTTTTAAATTATATGAAATTTTCATGGAGGTTGAGGTGGAATTTGTCACGGTTTAAAATACCGCGACAACATTAAGATTATTTTAATTACCTCGAGAATCCCCCCGTAAATATATTGACTCCCGATACTCCGATCGATACGCATGATTCCTACGAATATTTACGGAATAACGACAGAACACCCACGATTGAATTAGTCTTTGTCTATTGGTCGCTAGAAAATCTACGTTTATTCGATT
>WOGO01002066.1:0-16582 GCA_015342085.1 Leptinotarsa defecta | reverse complement strand
CTTTTTACTTCTCCATCACAATACAACTAAATGTTAAAAACCTCCAAACAAAGTACGAAAGCAATTGATTTTAAAATGAACTCTTTACAATGAAGTGTAGATCATGTAAATAAACTTTCAGAGACAAACTGGAAAAAAGCTCTCTTGAAACAACTACTCTCATATGAGGTTGTTTCAAAAGTATTATCAGTTTTTATAGGGTCACTTCAAACTGTAATATCTCAGAAAATACTTATTTAATTTGATCGAAATGAGCGACCTTTTAATCAGTGCAATTTTGCCAACGCGAAACAACTCAATACATTCCGTCATCATGAAAATTGTGTGCTCGGGATTCGATGAAGTCGACGAAGGCCATTTTTGCGTGGTCCTAATTGACGAATGTTTCACTGGTGAAAAATTTATCAAAGTGCTTCTTAGTAGTCGGTTGGCGAGAGGTCTTGAAGGTGTGTGTGTGAGTGAGACAGAACTTCGACGCTCAATTTGTTAGATTTTCGGACGTGCGGCGTTGTCGTGAAGCAGGATCGGACTTCTTTTGTTGTCCAGTGCCGTCTGCTATTGGCGCATTTTCTGCTACATTTCGTCTATTTCCTCTCGATAGGACTCTGTTGTGATGGCTTGCCCTAGTTGCAGAAAGTTGAATAGATTTATTTGACAACTTTACATGTTTGTTGCAAGTCAGTCAAAATATTGAAAGAAAACTAGTCACGAGTTGAAAATATTAAATTATAAATTGTAAATGGAATAAAAGATAATTTTGAACATTACAATATTCAGTCTAAAACGTTTTGAAAAGTGTACAAAAACAAATAGTGTGTATAAATGAAATCTAAATTGACATAATTGAAGTTCTCAGATAATTCTGGGTACTATTAAAGAAGTTTTCCAGGGGAATAGTTCTGATTCTGTTTTTGAATTGATTGACAATGTTTCATGATGGTATTAGGAATCATACGTTAGAAGGTAAGACCTCGTTAATCCTCAACTCGCACAAGTTTCGACTTCTAAGGGATGTCGTTCGTAGGGGTGCGACAGCTGGTTAACGAAAAAACAGATTTTTTGTCGAATGGATTTTTTTAACTCCATTAGTTCAGACTCTCAATGTCTGATATAGAAAATGATTCGAAATCTTCGAAGACGATTGTGGATACTAATAATCGAAACGTCGTGGAGTGATTTGGCTTGGAATCTCTCAATATTTAATTTTTTATTTTTTGTTTATTTGTTCTATTCTCTATTATTTCAATTCAGTTTTTTTTTGCTTAATATAATTGTTATTTTCAGCCATTCTTTTTTAATTATTCCTTTTTTATTACTTCTTTCAGGGATTTCAAATCATTTTATGTGATATCAGACAATGGAAGTCCGAACTCTGGTTCTATTTTCGCAAAATATTATTTATTTCTCTGGTGGGTTCGATTTTATTGTATATCGAATATCTCAACACTTGGACTACTCAAAAACAAACACTATAGCCAAACACCAAGAAAGAAAGACAAAATAATATCCAGTGTTGCCAAGCCTATGCAATTCATAGAAACTCTTTCACATCATTACCACTTCAGATTTTGATTTTGGAGGTATTCAAACTTGGCAACAGGCAGATGCGAACTCTTCTCTATTATTATTTCTATTATTACAATTACTTTTTAAAATTTCAGTCTGAAATTTATTTCAGACAATAATCAATCAATATCAGTTTTTGTTTATAAAAATATCATAGACTGAAAAAATATTTTGTGAAAAAACTGTTATTATAAAAAGTGAGATGAGAAATGTTCAATGCATCAAAGAGTAGTCGAACAAAATTTTCACCGATGATGCATTTTTCAATAGGATTCAGGCAGTACTTAGAGTTTAATAATTTTTTGCCTATGGCTCATTACGTTCTGAATCAATTTGGTGGTATGAACTATTTCACAGAAAAATAATTGAATTGGACTTTCAACAACTCCAGGAATTAGATGCATTTATTTTTAATATTTGAAATTAAATAAATTTCTGTGAACATTTTCTTAATACAAAACAAATACTGTCCCAAACTCAAAGACTGCATCTCCCTTTTGAGATTTGGTGAATTTTGGGCACACTAGATTTTGGTGAAAACAATTTTGAATGAAAGAAACTGAATATTACTGGAGTTCTATCCCAACGCCAAACCGTGTCCCCAACGTATTAGCTATAGGATACTCTACCTACAAAATAACAAAATGGCTCACTGAGGAATTTGAAAGCTTACCTATTGCGAAACAGGTTTCAGTATCAAAACTCCTTGGAGTTCATACAACATACAAAAAACATCATTTTGCAGGAAGGTGAGATTTCAGTTTAATTTGATGTTAGTTCTTTATTTCATAGCGTTTCAATTCCATTAAAAATAATTTTAATGATAACAAAATTGATGGAACCATACGTTTTTAGGTAGAAGGTTGCTTTTATGAACAACAGGAGGGAACGGCGATGGGTAACCCCTTGTCGCCCTACCTGGCAAACCTGTTCATGAGCAGATTCGAAATGGTAAGTTAGTAAATGGAAAGTATTTTCCTAGGATATGGTTGTATGTAGATGATGTTTTTGCGATATTCGATAACAAAAATTCTAATATTTAGGACTCTGTTTTTTTTCTTAAATAACAGACTATCATCAATGAAATTCACGTATGAGTTAGACAATAAAGGACGTTTTGGTAATGAGGAGTCGATATGGAAAGGAAGGAAAAAAGCAGTTACAGGTATATTGCTGACAATTCACATCACTGTGGATAGCATAAACGTGCTGGGTTGAACTTTCTAGTGCATCATCTTTTGACGTTTTCACTCACACATGAGAGGTTTACAAAAAGGGCTATTGTAGATGATATTTTAAGAAAGAAGTTTAGGTTGAGAATGAACGAAATCTCAACTTTTAGAAACAAGTTATAGACTACAGAGCCTTTTAGGTAATCCAAAGGATAACGTGGAGAATTCGTGAAATTCTGGAATATACGAAATGGAATATGTGAACAGACTCAAAGATCTATTGAAATAATATATAAAGAACACTTAGTACACCTAAAATATAGAAGACTAGAAAAATCAACAGTCACCCATCATGTTTTGCAAAACAACCATTAGATACAATTTAGTTCCTTAAGGTTAGTTCGATAAGTTAACAATAGGTATCTAGATGCCCATGAGAACTTATAAATAAATAAATAATTAAATATTATCATACCTAATAGTTCACTATATAATTTGTTAAAACAAAAATTTTAGTTATCAGATTCACCTAACTAGTAAGCAATATTGAGAAATTAATTTCGAAACAATTAAGATGCTGGTATCTAGCAAAGATATCTATAGTATATAAATAACGACAGCATTGTACGTAGATGCAGTTTATTCTTCCTCTTGAAGATCATCACTTGGTGATTGAAACACGTTTCGAGGTGTTAAAAATACCGGTTTGGTGTTAGGATAGATCTCTAGTAATATTCATCACTTCACCAAAGCTTCCAACTAGTGCAACACAAACAGAAACTGACTTACGGAATTCAGAATGACTGTCGATGTAAACATTCAGTAGATACAACAATTGAATGTTCTAATCCTAAATTGCACTAATAATGGACAAAATACATAATCAGAACCGGACTCCTGTTTATCTGTTTGTTTTTTTGCATGCATGCGGTTTTGAGTAATATTAGGTTTCACTTAACATTTCGTCTTTGATTTATTCCCAATTGTAATGAAGTATGTCAATTTCAATAAAATACATTGATTCGATAACGGTTAACTGTAATTATGATTTGGTAAACGATTTTCTTGTTAATTGTGCGGACAAACGAGAAACGTCAGGCATAAGAACCTGCAGACCACGGCCACAAAACCCGGAAAATATATTTCACACAAATGAGAAATTTTTGGTAAAAATTCTGGGAACACCCAAAAAGTCGCGAGTAATTTCTATTCATATAATATTCATGCCACGGTGTCTGTATCATATCGAGAATATCAATAATCATCTTTGCTGTTGATTAGCATTTATTAATAAATAGGAAGATTTTATGACAACCTGAGCTTTCGCCAAATACTCTAATACATTGTTGGTGGCGACTTCACCAATTTTCATAAAGGATGGAAATAGTTTACAATGTTTCTTCATTACTCCGGGATTATTCACAAGTTTCATTTCATGCAATACGTACATCTTCATTATTCATGATTAGGAACGAATCCATCATTGCCAGAGTCCGTTTGGCGATATGGACTGAAATGAACGATGTGTTGGAAGAGCAAAGAGAATATGGCTTGAACAAATAGATCGCAAGTTAGATTAAACGCAGAATTCTGCTCGATAAAGCCGAGTTGCACCCCTTGCGACCCCAACACCCTTAGGAGCGTTAATATTCCCCACTATGGCGGCCAACATTTGCACGAAATGAGAACTCGAGATGAGTTCGATTAAAACAATGGAAACTCGCCGGTAGACCCCTCCAAACATTCCCCACATCTAACACTAGTTCCAGCTTAGTTTGAACGTGAGGATTAGGATTTTGGCTCAATAATGTAAGAGAAAATAGCGGTTCGATGCGGATATACTGGTGGAAAAGTTGCTTGAACACGAATTACTTCTGAATATGTAATGCTTTATTTTATAATGATGTTATTCTGTTTGAGTAAGTTCACCGCTCCTTTATTATGGCAAATTTTCCAATCCGGTGTTGGAAAATATAATATACATGGTGTAGAAAAAGTATATTGAATGATGGTTTAGAGAGTTTCGAAATGAACTCCTACTTGATTTAAGAAGTGTGATTATATAGGGAGGATCACCATCACTGAGCTTCCCAATGAAAACTTCCCAATCTAAATATTTCCAGAATAGATGAAAATGTTTTGAATAACCATATTTCTATGCACAATCGACATTTGTAGCTGATACTTATTTCTTTCAAACGAATGGTAAAAGAAGAGATAAGATTGAAATTTCTGCTGTGAAATTATTTCAATAAAAACACCTTTTCGACACGCCTTTTGATAACTGAGTTGAAATCATCGGAAGATGAATAGATTCACCATAATTTCTAGTTAATTTTTTTATTTTCTGTATCTTAATCAACTATTGTATGTTGATTCCTAATTGATGATGTTATAAACTACTTGTTATGGCATAAAAAATAGAAGTAGGTAACGTAAACCTATTTTGCTTTTTCTCAATAGGGAATTCCTGATTATGGAGTCCACATACGAAATTGGAAATATGACAAGAAGAATTTGCACTTGGCTCCTTTGCACTTGGCTGCACCATATTGAGGATGGGTCAAAATCCCGAAATACGTGTCTATGGTTTGGCACTTTCATGCTCTGCATAAATTATCTCCTCTATTCATATTAAGACACTCATTGCAACCCCGATTTTCAGCACCCACAGCGTAAACAACGTTCATTCTCACAATTACAGAATATCTAGGAGCTGGTGATAATATTGTTATTTGCTGCAGGTACCGAACCCCATTCCTGGGGTTCTAATTCATGCCATAACGAACTGATTGTATCAAAGATGATCGATATTGTCCTCAGATTTAAAAGCAATATATATCGCTAGTAAGATTCATAATCCATTTTCATATAATTGCTGTATAGGACAGTCTCGTTGTAGAAAAATTTGAGCCAGTTGGTCGAAATTGGCAAGTTTTTCAAAAGATTTCATGAAATTTATTTTCCCTTTTCTCACAGATGTAAAAGTTGTGTCATAGCCACTAAATGCATGTGGAAATAATATATGTTTTTGGAAAGGGAATATTCGTCAAAACTTTTTGACGAATGGATTTGTGCTTTGCCCTTTCCATCTATTTTGAAGAAAATTCTTTCTTCTCCAATGACGACGAGAGTCCTCCAAAGTTTGGATTCTTCGAAAGCATAACTTTTTTCTTGTTTTGTTATAATATTCACATTCTCTGAGGTTTTTAATGACTATATCAATAAGTTTTTTTATTAAATCGATTTGATAAAAACTATTTGATTAATTGGCAAAATCATCGTTTCGTCAAATGAAACTTCATAAGTTTCTAAAGTCTAAGTTGTTCAATTTCTTTCATTTTTTAGTGTAGCCTAAGTATCCGTCAAATATAACAACAGTTTTTGAACCGTAATGACTTTGTAAATACTCATCGTATTTATCTAGAACTACTGAAAAAATATCGCCTTTACTCCATGCGACGCGATGCCGAAGAAATCCACCATCGATGACATAGCTCACATTATTTTCACCGGGTTCGATATCAACAGTTGCCACATTATCATATAATGCCTTTGGTGATTTTTCTTATGCCATCAATATCAAATGATTATATTTGATACCGACTTAAGTCATATTGAAGGTGTCCTTCGAGGTTACTTTCAAACTGTTTGGTTACAGTTATCCTTTAGAAAAGCAGCAATGGATTTACAGAGATTTTACAATCACAAATTTTGACTGATTTGTTATAACAACTGAAAGCGGTAAAACCTTATCGTCAATTCATAACTTTTTACAAGATATTATTCACGGTTGACCTTTTTACAAAATCTGGCTAAAATTTGATGCTCTACAATTTTTATATAGAATGTGTTCATTGAAGCTATATAAACTGAGATAATCACGAAAAACTAATTTTTGTGGCAGAA
Source organism: Leptinotarsa defecta (assembly GCA_015342085.1). Classification (NCBI taxonomy): domain Eukaryota; kingdom Metazoa; phylum Arthropoda; class Insecta; order Coleoptera; family Chrysomelidae; genus Leptinotarsa; species Leptinotarsa defecta. The sequence goes on along the minus strand of WOGO01002066.1, from coordinate 9,935 downwards.
TAACTTACGGAGCAGATACGAGATTCTATGAGACTTTTGAGACAACTTTCAGAACGCTGTGTATACGAGTTTACAGCTCGTTATCTCTCATTCCGAGGTTGACCTCTTTTTTTTGGTAATGTGACGGAACTGTATAGTAAAAAGCTCATCAGTATTTCAATATTGATTTCTCAGGACTCTCAGAGTTTCAAAGTAACTTTTTTAAAGAGGTATTATATGGCAATTGGAACATATTCTTTGAAATTTCATTCTGCTATTTGTAGAGTCGATGGAATTTTCCCAGCGAAGAATACAGTCAAACTGTGAACTGTGTGAAGACTTGCATGATAAGAGAAGAAAGAAACATCAATACTCAGAATGTTAGTACAATACTGTGTAATTTCACATTTAAAACACTTTTGAATTGTGAAGTTATTTTTTTATCTGCGTAGAAGCTTACTTCATTTCGTTCCTTTAGATTATTTGATTTACAGCCAGTCTTCAAGTATGCCCACTGATTATATGTGAAGTTTTTTTTCTTATGTAAGGAGTTGGGCAAATTTCGGATATGCGGTTGGTTACCTCGTTCACAGGCAGGTGGGGCTATGACAAATCTGTTAGTTGTTGTCCGTTTCAGCCTAGTTCGAGGAATGATATTCTGAAGGAATTCGATTCTCGATTATCGGAAATGATCGATTTTATGTTGATGATATACACTACCTTGTACTGACGAGTGGCCAAACAGCCCGAAACCTGTGTGCAAGTGTGTTCCAACAATTGAAAATATAATGTGGCAATTGTCAACAGCATATGCAGGAATAACTTCAGTCAAGAATCCTGCACTGACACCTGTCGGATATGATCCAACGCCTTTCGTGGTATTAGCCAGGGGAGTAGTTGTTTCCTGACAGGTGTCAGTCCATTGACCTACAGTGGAGAGAGTTGAGACTGGCCTGAACAAATTGTTCCTTTAGATGATTTGATTTATAGCCAGTCTTCAAGTATGCTTACTGACTATATGTGGAGTTTATTTTATACATTATTTCTTGATCAACTATAATCCCTTGATTGGTCTTCAGGTTCAAACTGCACAAACTTCATTTCATTGCAATATTCAAAAGTAGATTATTTTTTACTGAAATTTAATATTCATTCATTGATATACATGATATACATTCATAAAAAAATTTGTCAGTTATTCTAACATCATACATGAACAGATTCGTTTCTTGACATGTTTGGCTCTACAATATTACCTTGAAGTATCCCCCTAATTGATTAGCCAAAAAATCGGATACTGCTGATCCCGTATCAGTATTGATTTGAATAAAATGAATTCTATTCATTAAGTTGAAAAAATATCCATTGTAGAGAAACCTTGAATATCATACCAGTTGAATAATGCAAGTTTGTAGCCTATATCAAATGGCCCAAAACATATCCTGAAGTTGATGAATTCCATCCAGAAAAGAGCCATCCGCCTGACTGGAGACGCGAATATCACGTGCAACCTTGATAGCTTGGAACATTGAAGAGAGGTTGCGGATTTGTTTCTCTTCTATAGATCCTTTCACAGGAGATGTTTAAGTGACTTGGCACATTTGATTCCACCAAGAGTGGTACATATCAGAAAAAAGCGACGGACTGTAGCTTCTCATCGTTCTGAGGTTCACCTCAGTACACCTCGAACTTCACTTTTTAGGAACTCCTTCGTCTGGAGAACTGCGTTTATGTGGAATTAACTTCCCTAGGACGTTTTTTCAAATGAATTTGATCTCCAATGTGAATCGCTACTTTAACACAGGCGCCGCTCTGAGAGCGCCTTAATAAGGACTCTCCTCTAGTGATTGTGTTTTGTCCTAAAAAAATACAGGTTGAAGCTTTTCTCCAGATTACTTAAATATTTCTTTGGAAAAGAATACTAAAGCTATTTGCCTACTTCCATCATTCATGAAGTCAAACAGGTTTACTGTTATGAAGGTGAAAATTATGCCTCTGATCGATTCATAGCATCCGTTTTGTATCGGTACAATCGCAGAAATTTTTGATTCGTTTGTAACCCTCTTTTAATGACTGAACAATTTTTCAGCGAATCAGCTAATTGTATTCAATCAAAAAGACTTCAGCTTGTTAGACAGCTCAATTGAAAAAATTATTGAAGGCATTTGGGAAAGTTTCGTTGTCAAACGTACATTGATAGTAACGCCCTATTGGGACTGTGTGAAGAAGAACTCTCTTTAGGTTTTCAGTTCATCAACTTCCACGCATCCTTGCTTTTTTGTCAATTTTTCCGAAAAACATTAATTTTATATATCAAATGTCATCCAGATTTGGTTTTCCAACTTCAGTATCTGGTGAGAGTTGACACTAATATTTGAGTTTATGATAATCGGATTTATGATCATTAGTATCGATAAGTAAATTTCGATACCTTCGTTTACTCCATAGAACGATTTTTCCTTCGTCCTTGTTCTCATTTGTTGTCACAAGGTTCTCGATCTAACTTTCAGGTGACTTGTTTATTGAATGTATTTATCTTCGAATCCAATCGAATTTTTGCTTTATAGCGAGCTTACTCACATTTACTGTTCAGTTTGTCGATATGGATACAATTCGTTCAACTTTTAATGTTCAGTCAAGTAATTTTATTGATTGATTTCTGAACACATTGTTGAACCTCAAAATGTTTAATGTACATATTTTTATGTCGTGATTGTCAGTTGTGTATCAATTTCTAGAGTTTCAAATTAAATTTTTATATCAAATTGAGACGAAAATTGGAATTCTGAAACTATCTCATCCTGAATATTCACAAAAAACAAGTTGATTCAAAACAGTTGTCGAAGACCAACATAGTAAAACTGTTGCCGTCAACTTGTTCCAATATAAAAAAAATCATTAGGTAATTGAGCCTCTGAATTTATAAATCATATGTACTTATATACAAAAACTTTTTGAAATTGAAAATTAGTGAAATTAAATATTTAACAAATTATTTTTGAAATTTCTGTGACTACTAAACGTAAAATTTATCGTTCCAAAATATAAAAGAGATTTTCGCCCTCTCATAAGTTTAGTAGAGTTATTATCCCCACTTCTTCAAAATAGAAATTAGTTCGATACAATCCATTATAAGCTTTTGGCGCTGCTTACCGGGGAGCAACTGACCATTTCCTAGAGAAATGGAACTTTCGCCACTATTTCATAGATGGCACTACTGGAGCCACTAGATTATAAGCCGTTGTCTGCTGGCTTTGCCATATGGATGATGCCTATTCAAATCCTCGTGATTTATGTATGCTATTTTTTCAAACTGTGTGAGATCCACACGGACCATTTGACAATTTTGAAAGTCTAGAGTCAGTTCGAATCATTGTTAGTCTAATAAAGGCATTACACTGAGTTTTTAGAGTTTATTGATAAGTTTTCTCCATTAATTGAGTTCATAATTAATTAATTCAGTTTATTGTATGATTTTCACTATGAAAGGTTTCGCTGTACAATAACTTCTTCAAGAGTAAACTTTTTTTTAGTTTACGCTCACTTTAAAAAATGGACAAAACTTCAGTATCAGATATATGGGTAGTGTATGAGTTGACTTGTGGTTTTTCCCCAAAACTTTATATTAGTCAAACGGGAAGAACGTTTTCTCTTAGAATTTAATTCCATATCGAGTACAGTGCTGAAAAGGAAAAAATGCCACCCGCATTATTCAAAACAGCATACAAACGTCATCCATTCAACAATCAGAAATATTTATATTCAATGTACATTTTATTCTCTCTACTACTTCGTTTTTTCTTTCTTCAATGTCTTTTTTTTCTTTCCATTTTCTTTTTCATTCCGCTATAGTTCAAAAAACGAACTTTTCTTCAATGTGCCCAAAATATTTTTATATTAATGTGAGCTCTGGTGGAAGGACAGAATAGGATTTAATCTTGCTTCTGAACTAGCAGCCATTCATTTGCCTTTTAGATTTGTATATTTGGAAAATAATAGAAGATCTATTTTGATATTACTCATTCTATAACAATAATGAATGTGGTGAAATGAATATTTCTTTATATCTTGTTGACTTGAAAGATCGCATCGCATTTTTTAAACACCCATCTAAATAATTTACAACTTTTGGCGAAGGAGCCAATTGAAATTCCCGTAGTAGATCCCTTCAAATTATTAGGAATCAATTATCAAAATCAAACGATGTCAAAATTTAACGCAGAATTTCACATATAGTATTTATGATTTGGAAAGATGATTTCAATATTCAATTGAATGGCATTTTAATATTGTTTAATAATTAAAGTTCAAATCCATAATGGATCACTCCTCAAGTTGGTACCATTATTTCCACATGACACTTGACACATTCCATCCCAAGTTGTCCTTCTTCATATGATACTTTGACTGAACCACATGGCCTCAATCCAAAAATGTATTTTTGTGGCTAGGAGCATATTTTGTTTTATATAATTAAATATTACAAATGTGCAATTTACTTAATTTGGTACTTCCTGTTGCCTGACAAGTAAGTAATCTCAAACAATTTTTTCCAAATTTCTTAACCTTAAAAAATTTACAACTTCAATTATCACTAAATTCCCTTTTCAACTAGATCACTTACTTTCAGGTGAGCACTGATGATGACGAAAGTCGAAAGCGCTTTGCAAGAATTTTAAAAATTATACACTTTAATATAAAAACCTCTTCGATTCATTAATTGATATTTTGTTCCTTCTGAATTAATAATAGCTGACTTTCGATTTTGGTAAAGTTAAAGAAAAACTTCCACATTTTGAAAAAAAAAGCATAAGTGAAACAATTGCATGGTTCACAATAATAAGTATTTCGAAAAAGAAATATTTCTCCTTATACTTCAGTATCAATAATTTTTGGAATTGCTGTATTCAACAAGTCCACAATACACATTTTTCTCACTATTATCCTTTGCTCCCTAACGCAACCCACAACCCTTTAAGCCGAAAAAATTCTCACATATACTTACAACGCCGAATCAACCGCTGCACATGGTTCGATATATGATAGTATAAAAAAATGGTTTAAATATGTCACACACTTTCTCGAAAGTTACCTGAACGTTACTTGAGACCTTTTCACAATTTCACCCCTTTTTCTTAAAAACTCGGAGGATATTGAACATTGACAGGTAAAAAATGCAAATACAGTTTTTTGGTCTTTGCTCGGTAATACGAAACCAGCTGTCTAGCAGGTACGATGGATTTGTTTGAAAAGGTGAAAAAGGGGTTTCACTTTTACTCGGTTATGTAGTTTTTCTTGAGAACGAAACTGGGAAGTATTTTTGAATTAGAATTTTTTAAATGTCATTTTATACCTGAAATGACTTCATTGGCCTTCATGATAATGAAAAAAACTGGTTAGGATAAAACAGTTCGTGAACTTTCTCATGTGAGAGTGACACCGCATTTTGAAAGATTTCCTAATATTTTAAAAAAATTATTAATTGGTTATTTACAAATATCTGAAAACACCCTTCTAGGCATAATCAAAAAGTTCAGCACAAGAGATATAGGCATCCATACAAAAAGTTTTGATAAATATATATCTAAAACATGGAATGTTTCCACAGAGAGTCATAAAATTAAAATTGTTTCAAAAATAATACATCTGTTCTGAAACGAAAAACTGTATGTTCAAAATCCTTTCACTGCCCTCACGATGAAGAAGATTATGGCCTTCTTGATCTATAGTTAACAAACTTCAAGTGTAGAAGGTTGTCGTTTTGTATGTGGTGAAGAGGTTCAACGGAAAACTCCCTTTCAAACCGATTTAAAACCGCATTTAGAAAGCATTGGAAGTTTTATTTCAAAACATGTTTCTCTGAATTATGTTTGGAACGGAAACTCATTATGTTTGGTTATTGGGCAGTTAGAGAACTATTGATTTTTTGCGGTACAGAGTATTTTATCGAATATTAGATGGTATATTATTTGATACAGGATATTGTCTATGATTACATTAAATTAGTTAACAAAATGAGAACAAAATAAAATGATATATTCTGTCATTCTTTTGTTCTTCATTTATATATTCAATTGATTTTCAAAGATGTACAATCTTTTTAGAACACATTTCATTGAATGAAGTCTGTGGAAAAAAGTTATACACCAATATCAGATATCTATATACAGTGTGTGTCACATCAAGCTTTAAATATAAGTCTGAGATAATGGAGTAAAGTTATCAAAAACTGTTTCATATAAAAGTTTTAGATGTCAATGCGCTGAGCCCTTTTAAAATATTTCCCAATATACAGGGTACCAAGTAAAATCATTGCCCCTCGAAGTTAGGTTTTTTAAATGAAATGACAGTATTCGTACTTCATCGGAAAAGTACGAAAAATGGTAAACGGTAAACCATTCGATTTTGTTATGAACATATTTGAAAAATATAGTTTTTCACTTTTTCACTATCGAATAATAATTTGAACACAATCTTATTGTGTGTATCAAAGCTCAAAACATTTTTTTCTTGTTTTTTCCAACAGGAATGCTCTATTTCATTCAAAATGCAATTTTTTATTGGGAAGCTCTTTTTTAATATTTATTATTATTTATTAATACACCAACCCGTTACTTGATGAAAATTATAGCTACATAGTGGCTTCCTCAGTCGAAGTGGTACGTTAAACTATTATACATTGAATTCTATTTAAGTAGTTAAAGAACTTGATCAGTTAACAATCGAAATTCTAGATAATCAGGTAGAATTTTACGAAAAACTAATCACTATACAACAATAATTATAGGTACGCAGTTAATGTGCAGGTGAAAATTGAACAATACATACTTGAATGCGATTAATGCTCGGAATTTTATGAAAAAAAGTTCAATGATGGTGAGTGATTAACTTCTTGTAGGTTGTAGGTCGTTTTCAGGTTCAATGTTTGTCCTTCATTTTCTTCATGTAGGTACTATACATGTGTCGTTGTTCATGTCGAAATTGTGGTTGTTCTCCCAAAAGTGGCAAGCATAGGTAAAATTGGTATTTTTTAGTTCGAGACTTCTTTCGTGTTCATAATTTCTTGTTTTGAAATTTCTAAACGTTCTTCCTATATAAACTATTATTTTCAATGTAAAACTCCTCCAGAGAAAAATTCAATAACAAAATGTCATAGTGAAATGAATCAGAGACAAATTATTTAGATGAGTATACGTTTCGGTGATAAGAAAAAAATATTTTTGTGTCGATAGTTCATTCAGGATTTCTATCTCTATAATAACATAAAGACTACTTTTGAACACAGAAAATCTTGAAAATTATTGAAAATCCCCCTAGGAGTTCGGGATCAATAGTACCAAAAAATTTCGGACTGAGGTTAACTAGTTTCCTACGAAATCACAACGTGGAATCTCTAACATGACATAAAGTCTAATTCAAAAAACGTGGTAGAAAATATTTTCAAACTTCGAATTCTTCAGCCAAATCACTTATCAATAATAATAAAACAATGATCATTTAAAATCTTCTTTCTGAGAAGAATAGCTTTGTCAATGAAATTGTATTCGTAATTTGCTTTGTGTCTTGTTTATGCTATAATCCACTCGAACCGCTGATTATATACTGTACAACTTCATATTTTTAAAAGCTTCTCACGGAGGAATCAGAAGTGAATATTTTGTGATCTATTTTCAAAAAGTCGATATAAATTACTTTTGTATTTTTGATTCACCAGTATTACAAAAAAAAGTTTTTGATCCAATTATTACTTGAAGAGACTTCATTTTCGACATATCCCAGTAACAAAACATACTCTTCAATTGAGCTTTCGTTGCAAATGAGGACAGTTGAATAAACCAGCTTTTTAACATTACATTCATTACATTCAGAATAACTTTTGACCGGCTCGGTATTCACTCCGTACAATATGGAGAGCAAAATATGTTATTTCATTCAAAAAACTTAACTCGATACCTTCTATATTGTAAAATATCCCATATCAAACACGCACCCTGTATATGAATATATCATTTACTCGATATGGTACATTTGAAGAAATAGAATCAAAAATGAAAACTTGACTTCATTTTGGAAAAATTGAAACTCTTTCTTTCAATTTTTCCAAAAAAAATACCTTAGGTACTAACCAAGTAATCGAATGGAAAATGTATTTTTGCAGAAATTCATTTTCATTTTCCAAATCCCAAAATTGTATCCATGAATTTTCATTTTTTTAACAGAAACTTTGCTAATTAGCAATAAATATTATAGCAGCAACCAGGAATCTATTGAAGGAAATAATCGCAAATAAATTTTTAATACATGTAGATGTCCCTAAAAAACTTCTGAGGCCACTTGTGATCATGTAGCTGATTGATAATTGAATTATTTGCAGAATTTGAGATTCTGAATCCTGTCCAAATATTATTACTTCACTTTAATGAAACGGTTTTGTTGAATAAATTTGTAACATTTCCAGAAACCGTTAAAATTTTTGATATTCCTGTAAAATTTCGTTAAGTGAAGAGAAATATAATGGTTGAAAGTGTTCTTATTACAGTTTTCAATCTCTCAATTTCACCATAAAATGGTCTAACATTTCAATTGGTGCTACCAACACGAATTCACTTTTTTTTTCAAAATTAATTTTTCTCACCATGCGTGAAATTGGGTCATTCAGTACACAATTAGACCCATAAAAAACTCACTAAATAAGGTCACTCAAAAAATTATCTCACTACTCCATTGCCATTTTTTATTGTGCAAAAAAACTCCCTAAGATAACAAGGAAGTCTTCGAAGGGCTACTGTGCTGTCCACCCTTGGCGTACCAGTTTAAATAATTTTAAATGGGCTATTATCAGGTGACAAATAGAAATAAACACCTTTCTCAGCGTGTGGCCACAAAAGATAAAAATAAAGACCAAGGGGGAAGTAGGTATATCGACCATTGACCATCTATTGGCAACTAGAGATTAGACGGGTCCACTTAAGGCACAATAAGATATAGTGGTCAATAGGGCATTAGTACCTGTCACAACATTCGCCGACGTTGTTATTTATATTAGCACGGATATAAAAAAGTGTGAAAATATCTTGCAGATTGAACTGGACGGTAAAGAATAATATTGCGTTTTTTCAATTTTTTATTTTCCCGGAGGGATTTTTTTATAATCGAGAAGATTAACATATCCACAAAAGTGAAGAATGCCGCAGGAAGATTTCAAACTAGGTATTCATGGAACATTGGAATTTTAATTTTGTTTTGAAAACATTTCGAGTGCACTGAATTTTGAATTCAAATTTATTTAAAAATTTCTCAGACACGTTCAGTTGTCGTTTCATACAGTGAATCGAAAACAAGATTATGTACCTATCACACAACTTATATTCATTGTTCCCTCTTTCCGGTGAAAATAACGAAAAATAGTATTATTCGTTTGATGGTTTTTTGAATCAAAACATTCTGCATTTCATCACTTCGGACTTCCATTGTCTAATATGATATACATTGATTTGAAATCTTTGAAAGATTCTGTAAAAAATTAAAAAGATTAGCTGAAAAATAACAATTATATTAAGCTAAGTCAACTAAGTCGATAAGAAACTCTGATATCTTCCACAACAAATTACTTTTATTCAATATGTAGATAAGAAATATTTTTTCAACAAGAAATCAAATTCAACATATATTTACAATATTTCGGTTGTTTGTGAGTGGTTAAACATCATTTCTGCTCTTTACATGATCTAAAACATCAGTTTGGTGCCAATAGAATTTTGGTTCTCATAAATATTTTCTTATACATTTTATTCAAATCCAAAACAAAAACATTACTGCCCAATTTCAAAATAAAAGCTGTACTAAAACTACTTTTACTTTTCATTAGTTCACCAGCTCTCATGAACAGAAAAATCACCAACATATTGAAAAAATAGGAAATTCAAATAAATAATGCGATATGAACTAGACAGTCA
>WOGO01002064.1:0-16587 GCA_015342085.1 Leptinotarsa defecta | reverse complement strand
ACCTGATGAAAAGTATTTGCTGATAAAGGTATGAATTGAAAATTTTTAAATTGTTATCGAAAAATGAATGTTTGGTTTTGATTTCAGGATGCTTCAGCTATTGGCCTTACAGAGGCATGCCGTTGTGATGAACTTCGAGAATTAAAAATTGATGATATTATGGAAGATTTTATATCGGCCCTTTCAATAAAATTACCCAATACTAAAACCAAGGTTCCTAGAAATTTCACAGTCGCAGTAGAATTCTACCAAATTTACAAAAATATGTGAAGCTTCGCCCATGCACAAATGAAACACTTTTTTTTAATTACAAAAATTGCAAATGTACGAAATAACCTGTGAGGATAAATAAATTTAGCACCATGGCGAAAGAAATAGAGAAATTTTTGCAATTCCCGAACCCTGAATTATAAACTGGCCACTGTTTCCGAAGATCATCTGCGACTATTTTAGTTAATGCAGGGGCAGATCTTTTAACTGTAAAACGCCATGGGGGTTGGAAATCCAGCAATGTTGCTAAATCTTATATCGACAACTTCATAGCTCACAAAATGAAGATTTCAAAAAGTATAGTAGAATCCTTCCAGCCTCCAGCGCCATTAGAACCTAAACACAACAATGCTGTGGAAGCACGTTTCTTCATCAACTTCAATTTCGACCGCAGCTATATTTCAATTACCGAAAACTCGTTGAAACAAAAGACCTACCAGGAATTACTTAACAAAATTGTTCAAATATAACTGATAATTACTATTTTAGATAAAATATAAAAATGAGTTAATGACATACAAGTATTATTATATAAGTATAAGTACAGTGTGCGTGAGAAAATGACATATTTCGGCGCTCGTGAGAAATATGTCGTTTTTCTCACTTGTTGTACAATATAATATTCTCAAGTAGTTCTTTCTGATGTGAAATATTGAAAGTGAGAGTTACGATATTTTTGTAAATTATTTGTTAGAACTGACCAATATTTGATGCAAATTCATTGTAATGTATTCAAAAAATCTTTTGAAGTTCTTGAAAAACAAAAATTAGACGTAGCCTACAAAACAAATAATAATTTTAGTGAAGTCATCAAAAACAATAAAAATAAAATTCCAGTGTCGCATAGATCGGGAGTGTATAATTTGACTTGTTGTTCTTCTAACAAATCTTATATTGGTCCAACCAAAAAACCTTTTGCAAAATAATAAAAGAACATAGAAGTCGTTTTCTTAATGAGAATACCAATTCAACATTCGTAAACCATCTTTCGACGGAGGGAATCGAGTTCAATCACGATTATGGGGTATTGCATTTGGAAGATAAAGGTTCGAAACTCAAGTTTTATAAACTGTCAAGTAATACTCTCACAACAGTGTATTTTTGAAATACGTTTTGAACGATAATGGTAGTCACCAATAATGGATTTCATTTGGATTTGTACCACATGAATGAGTCAAAAATTCAGCTGATGTTCCTATATAATCGATATTTCATACTTTCTTGATCAAATTCGATAATCTGGAAATACAAACCAAAAAATGCGCTATCTGACGAAACTAGTTGTGTGACTCCTAACACAAAAATTAAATTTTTTTTCGCAATCGATGGTAATCCTAGAGAGAAATTTATAACACACCATTCACGATCCTAGCGACTAGTTGCCCCACATATGCATTCCATTTCAGATTTGTATCTTTGCTACACCCAAGTATGAAATGAAATCGCTAAAAAAGATATTCTCCTCACATGACTTGTATGCACTTTTTATTTTATACAGGAATATGAAAGTGCTCGTAAAGTGTGATCGTGTAATGACTGTCAAGTTTATGAATGCGTTAGGCTAAATAAAAAATAACTACTGATTCCTAACGATCACGAAATCAAGCATACATGAGTCAGTTTTTGATTCTGAATAAGTTAGATTTGATTATTATTTTTATAATGAGTGTGACACATTCGAGGATTGAGTTAATTGTTGATCCTATAGATGGCGTAAGGGAAGATGCTGCCACTCACGCGATCACTCATAAATGAAACATGACGTCTACAACAGCCTCGATATAGAAAGCGGAATGAGATTTTTCCAAAATACTTTTAAAAAACACATAACGGACTCTACTTCGATACAATAAAAAACAATTCCGGAAAAAAACCGTGGAAGACTCTCGGCATAATAAATTCAATTGAACGGAGGGACAAGCTTTACCAAGATTACATGAGAAATCCATCTAATACCACTAAATGTATATTAAAAAACAATCGTAATTTTCTTACATAAGTAATAAAAAACAAAACTCGACTATTTCTCAAATAAAATACTCCAGAAAGCAAGCAACTCTAAGGAACATGAGAAAATTATAAAAACGTGTATTATGGATTACCTCGACAAAAATAATATCATCTCCAGCTCGCAATTTGGTTTTAGGGAGAAAACCTGAACTCAAGATGCTCTTGCACTGCTTATTTCCAAAATATATCAAGCCCTGGATTCCAGTCGTCCTTGTCTGGGTGTATTTATAGATCTTACGAAGGCATTCGACACGGTTAACCAAAAGCTATTGCTGGAGAAACTGGAACGACTTGGATTTCGTGGAAGAATCCTTAGCATAGTCAAAAATTACCTAAATAATAGAAAACAAATGGTAGAAGTAGACAAAATCCGTTCGATTTGGAGTACCCCAAGGTACTGTTCTGGGACTTGTCTTCTTCCTTATATATATATATAAATCATTTACTAAAAATACTGAATCTATTCACTGTCAATTTCAGAAAAACTAAAATACTACCTTTCACATCTTACATCTTCCACCAAACTTGCCAAGCTTTATCGTCAGAATAGGAAATGAAAAAATTGCTTTTGAAAAAACTGTCAAATATTTCGAAGTCCATATTGATAGTTTCTTGAAATGGAATATCCATATCACGGAACTATCAAAGAAAATACGATCCCTTATTTACAGGTTTTACCAGCTCAAGAACTTTATTCCCTTTCCCAATCTAAAAATACTGTATCATGCTCTTGTTGAATCTTGTTGTATACAATCATGAACTCAAGATACAGTTACCGCGAGTTAGGAAAGCAATTGGACAGTGATACTTTGCGTTTGTGATAAAGTTTGCACCACGACTTTTAAACATTATCCCGGTAGCCCTTAAAAGTTTCCAGTATTCTTGTCCTTTAAAAGAAACTAAAGGAATGGTTGATTTCTTCTGGGATTATTTTCCCAGAAAATATATAAATTCAATGAGTAAATATAAGAGTACCTATAATATGAGTATGTATATAAGTTTGTTTTGTGCGTATATATGTGTATATGTGTGCGTATATATATATATGTAAATACGCACAAAAATTAACAACGTCACTTCGTTAGTGCTTGGTGATTGACCCTTCACCCAGTTACTGATAGTTTGAAATTATTCCAAATGTAAAGTTAAAACACCTCAAAAACAAGCCTTGTGTTTGTGATTCAGCCCTGTCCCACTGATGAGATCTACGGCGGTGTTCGATCATAAATGCGATTGGTTTGGGCTCTGGTTTCAATCAAATGATTTCGGTTGTTTGTATTTTGAAAATTTGTTTCTACTGCTATGTTCAAAACCAATAATTAATTTTTACCTGGGGACTTGAATCAAATTTCTACATGCTTTTTTCCAGAATTGTACTTTCAAATCACTTCAGATAATTCCCAACTATAATTTGGCAATGATAGTGTTAACAAACGGAGGACGTTGGTTTGCGAAAATTATTTCTGGAGATTTCATTTTATCGAAGAGGAGCCCTGAAGTGGTCGACCTACAGTAAGCCAAGACGAGGATTGGAGTACCGTGGTGAAGACTGATCCATCACAAACGGGGCTTGGGATGACGAAGGAAGTGGGCGTCAGCTCCTATGCAGTTTTCGATGGTTTAAAACATATTGGAAAGATGGAGAAGTTCATAAAGTTGGTGCCGCAGAATTTTAACGATCGACAGAAATCGTCATGTTTCGAGGTCTGCTCTTTTTTGCTTTTTTGCTTTTTGCTTTTACCGAGGTAGGGGTCCGATTCTGCTCAACGATAACCTCCATCCTTACGTTTCAGAAATGCTCCCCGGACCTCTTGCCGACCGCTCCTGATGGATAGTCTGTTGATGCCCTCCACAGAAGAAAAGAAGATTTGCAAGCTTATGCAGAGATTAGCTTCTAATATTCTCCAAAGTACGTTGGATGTTGTTCACAGTTGATTCCTGAGGGAGCAGATGTCTGTCAACCCCAGCAGAACTGTTATAATCCCCTTCACCACCACCAGGAGGAGAAAATTGGACGACCTAACGCCACTTTTCCTCAATGGTGAGGTTATTCCATTTGGAACGAAGGTGAAATATCTTGGCTTCGTCCTTGTTGAAAAGTCACCTGGAACGCTCACTTAGGAAAAGTTTTACACAAAGCCAAACTGTTCCTTAGGACGTGTCAAAGGTATGTGATAAAACTTGGGGTTTAGATCCGAAACAAATCCATTGGATTTATGTGATGATTGTCAGACCAATGATCACTCATGGTGCAATTGCCTAGTCACCGAAAGCTTTACAGAAAACGGCTCAGGTGAAGCTCTCTGGCTTACAGAGACAGGCTTGTCTGTCCATCAGTGGTGCCATTAGTATTACACCGTCAGCGGTCATGGAGATCCTTCTAGATCTATCCCCGTCCCATATTTTTCTCGAGAGAGAGGCTAGATGAACTACATATAGACTTGTGCATATTGCCAATTGCACAAATCAATTTGATCCAACTGTCAACTACGAACTACCTTACAGAGTACTGTTCCCGAGTAGAGAAGACTGGATCGTCCGGGATAAGCAAATATTGGTAGCGGATAGTTGTTGGTTCATAGATGGATCAAAAACACCTTCCGGTTCTGGTGCAAGTGTTTTCAGTCAATAAAAATATTCTCTGACAGTCAAGAGACGTTGAAAACTCTTAGCTCCTACCGAGCAACATCCAAATTGATAGCAAATTGCCAGAAACAACGCTCCTCGATAGAACGACTCAACAGATCGCCTCTGGTCTGGATTCCCGCCTGGAAGGCAATGAGGCTGCTGACTCCCTTGCAAAGGAGGGTGTTGCAAGTAGCTTCATCTGACCTTGAAGATCACTCACCATACAAACTAATCGGCTTCGTTGAGGAGCTGGGTTCATTTGGTCGAGCGTGAATAGATGGGAGCCACAATAAACCCTTGCGGGTTGCGGTGGAGTGTCGAATAGACCCACTCACTTTGGACCTAACCTAACCAAACCTAACCCGTAGCCCGTCACATATATCGCAGATTCCTCCTCAAATGAAACTTATTAGGTGAATAATACATTGAGAGAAGTAGTGGAAATCGAATAGTTATCAGCAATGTTTCACAAAAATCTGCATATTCCGTAGCTTTATAAATGACTGTAATCTGAAGTGTATCAGTTAGCGCCAATGCAGCAGGTTTAATCATTATTTCATTGCCTAGCTGCTGATCGTTATCTTCTCAGGAAAAGATTATTTGCATATGGTGCTCTGAGTATTGTCGTTATTATATATTTCTTCCAGTTAACACTATGTTATTATTGTTCGAGAAATGCAAGTGCGTAATTTAATTTATGTAGATGAATACTCACAAAGTGGTGAAATATAAACGTCTTATAATTTCTTCATGCAGGAACTATCATTGCAGGTTAATCCAGTGTTCAGTTTGAAGATGAATTAAAATTTATTTTTCTACCACAGTGTTTTGAGAAACAGAAACGAAAGTGTTCAATAAAGCTATTTTCAGATGTTACGAATAAGATGGTTGCAATCTTTTCAGAATTATTTCATTAAAAGCTTCAAACTATCAAATGTCAATATAGTTATAGAAAAGCAATTTATGTCAGTTCATGAGCTTGTGGAAAACCTCATTTCTGTATTAGTAGAAAGGAGAAAATGAAGATAGTCTGAGGTATATCAATCTGGTTGTCATCAACACGAAGAATGTTCATGTAGAGCGGAATCAGAGCAGGCCCAACAATTGAACCCTGTGGTACTCACGATGATCTATCCAAATTCCCAAATTAAAAGAAACTTTCCAAAGATTTTCCATCTCTTCATAGATTTGATGAGCGACGCGTATAATATCAGCTGTAACTCCGATTGACCGTTAGTGACAAAAACTATGTTTTTTTAAGGATAAAATACAAGCATCACAGAAAAATTCTGAAGTAGCTATTCACATTGGATTAGAATCGCTGGAGATTAAATCAATTCGGAAAAAAGTTCTCAGGAAGAAGAATAAAATGGTTGTTTTCGATTTCGTCACACCATATAATCAATAACTTTATTATTTACTTTTGAAAAAAAAATTTGGTGTAGTAAGTATACGTTTTCCCGTGAATGAATATTGAAATATCACAGGAAAACGGAGTATATTCTGGTACTAACATGAGTACCGATCTGAATTAGAAAGAACAGCCGATAGCAAATGATATAGCTCCGTCGTCGCCTTTTCAATGTAAATCATTTCAGAACCCTTCATTTGGATTGCGTGAGAAAGTTGGATACGTTTATAGAAATTTCAACATAACCAACATCATGTAAAATTTTCCCGGTAATAATAGATTATTAAAACAAAATAGACGCAAAAATGAGTTTTATAGACATGCAATTTCCTAATGGTGAACGTTGGATAAAAACAATGATATTGTGTTTTCGGAAAGCGAAAAGGATGAGTCATCCTTCAGAAATACAAATATTCCTGACATTTATTCATTTTAATTGTCCTGAAATTGATCTACTCAAACAAAAACGTTGAATGAAGTATAAAAATCAGAGAATTCTGTTGAAAATAATAAGTGTGTGAATTGTCAAACAATTATAAATGGAACTTAGAACATCAAATACACGAAAATTTGTATATATTTCCAAAATTGAAATATCAAAAATGATTTTTTAAATTTGTATATATTTCCAAAATTGAAATATCAAAAATGATTTTTTTAAAGACAGACAGACAGAAGAAATTGTATAGCGAAACATGTGTTGCGTTTTTGTAAAAGTGTTTAATGAAAATTTCACAATATAGTGTTTTTTGAATACGTTGACTTTTTTTAATTATTGTTTTCGATGATAATTGTCAAAACTACTAGAAGTATTATTTTCATTTCTACATAATTTGTATATTATAAAATTATTTTTATTTCCACTACCATGAAACAGAATAATTGCTTTGTTCACATTTGTAGAAAAATAATTCACATCAAAAAACTATTGGAAGGAAAGAAAAAATGCACTTGCAGTAATAGATGAAATACCCAACAATTTACAGAAAAAACAAGTTGAATTTGATCTGAAGGTGCAAAACCGTGAATGAATGAAAAATATAGAAAGATATTGATAATGATAAGCTACGAGTGGAATCTAAGATCAGAAAAAAATGGAAAAAGTTCAAACCCAATTTCAATATGGTAACCGCTTGTGAAGAAAAGCAACCATCAAAAGTTACGATTCAATATAATAAACCTTTTCAATTTTTCAACCTTTTTTTACAGTCACACCTGATGAATATTACCATAGACGAAATGTATGTTTTATTGGTGCTCTACTATTTTTCTGCATATGTTTCAGCAGTACCTACTGGTTACAGTTGCACTGCAAAACCTATAGCGAACTGTTGATAAAATAAATCAGACAATAGCTGAATGTTACTGGAGTTTTTTTTTCCAACGCCAAACCATAATTTAACACCCCGGCACGTGTTTCGACCACCAAGTGATCATCTTCAAGAGGAACTTCCTCTTGATATTATGGAATCAACCATCTTGCGGTTTTGTCGTAATATGCTCATTGAATTGGTGGGGAATGTAACCTAGGACTACTTTCTGAAACCTTATAAACTATCATACTGAGTGATACTATAAACTTTTCTGTCGTTTTTGTTACCATGTGCATAGAATTCATTTTGAATGAAAGTGTAATAATCTTCTTCCTTATAGGGTGATGATTTACATACAAATATATATTTTGTTGAATTTCATGCAGTTAATAATAATGATAATAATAATGGTCTTTATTGGGTGAAATAGAATATAAACCAAGAGGCGAAGTTCGAAACTGCAGTGTAGAACACTACAGGTTTGTTCTATCACTCAACCTCCACAGCCTAGTTACGAGAACTGACAACAAAAATATAACAAATACAAAAAAACAAAAAAAAATAGAAGAAGAAATACATTATAAGCCTGATATCAATCAGCATTCGAATAACAACAAAAAAGAAATATACATATGGATAAATTATTGAGTAGTCAAGTTTGTTTACCTAGCAGTTCAATTTACAATTTTTGCCTATATTTGCTGGTTTACAATATTTCTGTGATTTTTTAAACTAACTATTAGTATTTTTGACTTTGATGTATTATTCATTAGGCACATGTCTTAAGCAAAGAATGAGAAAGTGGCGAAATCATGACTGATCCGCCTATTAGCGTCATTTACCCTGTGTGGTTCAAAAAAATTATAGATTAGGGTGTCATCGACATAGAGATTTACACTGCAATACTGCAATAACAGCTCATGATTGATGGTGTCAAATGCCCTGCTGAAATATCCTGCTGTAATCTCCAGATGAAGATCGAGCGCAGTATTATCTGTATTCGTCTATTCGACGGAATGCCACAAAAACATTATATATTGTGCTGCAATGAAAAAAATAAAACAAATCTCCACATTGATTGAACAAATGATTAGAATGTCGAACATTATTGACTATGATTAATAGAAGAGCACCTTCATTTGAACGAGCCGAGAAGTAGGTGTTTTTATAGAATATATTTAACTTATCCTCAGGATATAATTATCCTTCATATTGATAATCATTTCATAACCAGTTGGATGTTCCCTGAAATCGAGGACAAGTAAGAGTTTGGTGGGATTAATAACTGTATGGGGGGCGAACGAAATATTGAAATGAATATTAGTCAGATATTGAATGTTTTCGTCTCATATATTTCAGCTGACAGTTCGACTTCTGGTCTATCTCAGTTCGGCCTAGCGAATTTGAAGTTCAAAACTGATAGATGCTGGAGGGTTTTTAGTCTGGTGGGTTTCTTCACTATTTATTTCAGTTCAATTTTGAAGATCCACAACAATTAGAATCAGAAGAATATTAAGAATCTTTGGTAAATTTGCTATGATTTTTGTTTCATACAATGTATTATTGTGTTACAAACGATTCCAGTCGATAATATGAGGTTGTAGATTATAATAATCATTGATTAAATTAAGAACATGGTGCTCTCCTCCAAGAAAATTCAAATACAAAACTGATTTTCAGTCCTCTACTGAGATTATTTACATTTTGATCTCCGCTTACTTCGTTCTTTCATGCTAATTCCTCTAACATTGTTGCGTTAATTATGGAAATGATGTGAATGCTGTTGCAACTTGAATTTTATGCGAATTCGCTAGCACCTTTATAATCTTTTATTTATGAGATATTATAAACGTTTCTGTTAATGAAGAGATGCGTATTTTACAGTGATTAAATTAAACGTTTGTTGATCGAAAAAAAAAAAATTTAATAATAGGGGAGCCCCAGCGGGGATTTCGGGATTTACTACAGCGCGGCAGATTAATATACAGGAGGATACCTTGTACCCGGTTAAGTACCTCCACCAAATATGAGCCTCATATATAAAGTCATATCAAGGTAGGGTGAGTTAATGACCTGCTAAAAAGTGTATATTTCAGTAGGGGAGGGCAGCAAAGTTGTAAACAAATAACGTCATTTCGACATTCTCGAGCGTAGCTAATTTTTTTTTATTTTGAAAGGAATGTTTCAAGGATAACGAAAAATATATAATCTGACGATTTCCGCAAGCCGAAATGAAAAAAATTTGTCGATAAAGTTTGATTCGTGCAGCTGTGCGATACCTATATTTCCCTCTTCGAATATTCCTCTATTCTCTATTCACTTGTTCTTTATCTATTACTCTCTCACTCCGTCACCACTATGAATTCTTTTGTCATGACGCCATCACAACTGATCACAGAGACTCGTTCGTGATGAAGATGATGATTAATTAATCAATTAATTGATAAATGTAGCCGTTAGTTACTACGTGGTAGGAAATCATAATGAATAAAAGAGAAATTGAACTTTCCATGTTTTTTACCGCTTTTATTTGTAACTAACGTTACTGCAGTTTCGTCCTTCCGGTTCTGGTGCAGGTGTTTTCAGTCGCATACCCCGGACAGAGATATCAACCTGCCTAGCAACCAAGGCGACTGTATTTCAAGCGGAAATTCACGCTATTGAAGTGTGTGCGGAGAGACTGGAAGAATTCAACCACATACATAAGTCAATAAAAATATTCCCGGTCAAAATTGGTAGCAAAATGCCAAAAACGACTCTCCTGGATAGAAGGACTCAACAGATTGTCTCTGGTCTGGATTCCTGGCTTTACTGGCCTGGAAAACAATGATGCTGCTGACTTCCTTGCAAAGGAGGGTGCTGCAAGCAGCTTCATCGGAGTAGAACCTGTCATTGGCATCACTTCAGTTGTTGTACTACAGTAAGGATGAAGTACGATATCTAACAGGCCTACTTACAGGTCACTGTTATTTGAATCATCATATGCAGACACTAGGATTGTTGGAAGACAGTGTGTGTCGCCTCTGTTTGGAGAATGATGAAACAGCAGAACACTTCCTGCCCCGCTGGAAGATCACTCACTATACAAACTAAACCCTTACGGGTTGCGGTGGTTGGTCGAATAGACCCACTCATTTTAGACCTAACCGAAGCCATTAAGGCTTTTGAAAAGATGATAGTTGGTTGGCGAAGGTCTGGGGAGTATAGTGGGTGAGGTAGCACTGCGACGCTTGATTCGCTTAATTTTCGGACGATGATTAATGAAACGTGCGACAACTAAAGTTGTCATGGAGCAGTATCAGACCTCTTCTCCTGATCAGTGCCGGCTGCTGCTGACGCAATTTTCGGTACATTTCGTCGATTCCGTCACAATAGGACTCTGCTGTGGTGGTTTGGCCAGACTGTTGAAAGTTATGTAGAATTACACCAGCCGCTGATCAATATACAGTAACCATGTGATTTTTTTTTGAGTGTTTTCGCCTTTGGAAGTGCCTGGGTGGCTAATCGGTGTCCAAACATTGTCTTGAACGTCTCCAGTTGTCATAAAGAATCCACTTTTCATACCTCACGACGTTTCGGCCCAAAGAACTTCGGCCCGATAGAAGAACGGACAAGGGACTGGTAGCCCTGTCCGGGAAGTCAATGTGGCCTTACGGACGCGATCGCTGGACTTCTGATCAATGGCAGAAATAAGTAGGGTTAGGAAAATTGAGACTCCCATGACTCACACGAGTGAATGAAACAAACACAAAAAGAAATAACAAGAACCAATCCTGGGGCTGGACAGAAGTGCTCACCTCAATCTATTGCGGTGGCTGAGGATGAACAGAAATGTCCATTTCAATTTACTGCTCGTAATGAGGCTGGACATAGCAGATCACCTCGTGATGTAATACGAAGGCCAAGGCGTAAGCGCATTTGCGGTCCTGAGGCCAAAAGGAGAAAGAGAGCGAAAGAGGCAGGAGTGGCAACAACTATAAGTGCATCCTCCTCCTCTCCCACTTCACCTCCAATAGCTAGGGCACTTCCTGCAGTGGGCGCCAAGATCTTCACCTTGAATAAACAGGCTGCCTCTGCAGAAAAGCGCTCTCAATTGAGCACCCCCACGGAGGTTGAAGAAGCCACGCAACGACAGTAATCTCGCTGCACCTTCCAAAACCGTCATGGAGGTCGGCGTGAGACACCTCAAGGTGGCCAAAGAGAGTGTGTGATCGGTCAGTCTTGGCCTACACCTGCTGATATAAAGGAAATGTTTCCTAGTGACCTGCCCACCTTGACAACTCCTCGGGAGGATGGTAAATGGGTCACATGTGGCCTAAGTGCTGTGAGTCTACACTCACACTCTCTACTCTACAGTTACAGAGAGAACCGCAAATTTGGAAAAATGAACAGCAACAAAGTATAGGGTTTAAAATTTTCTAACCATCAGTTCACACCACAACACAGTGAAATGATATTTATTCAGATATGGAGCTACAAAATCACATGTCATCAAAACGGATTTTTTTTTTGGAAAAGTCTTATATCATTTTGAAAGTCATTACTATGTTTGTTAGATATATCTCTAACCAATAGAGGAGGATTTAAAAATCACACCAGCAATTAGTTTAGAATACGTTTATTTGTTGTGAATTATTTCGGAAATAATTTCACTGAGATGATATTGACGAACTAATTCGAAATGTTCACTAATTATAACTCGAAAAATGATAATACACTTTCATTTCAGATACAGAAAAGTCAATTTGTACGAAGAACCGAATTTGACACCTGGAGACCCATCTCAAAACAATGCGACTTTCACAACTGATTTTGGGGTAACTTTTGGAATGTTCATCGGTTTTGATATGCTTTTTTACAACCCCTCTAGAAGGATTCTAGATGATAATGCTTCTGTAACAGATGTTATAATTTCTTCAGCTTGGCTCTCCACATTCCCTTTTTTCCACTGTGAGTACCCAGGAACTTTTTTCACTTTTTGCATAAATATGAAAGTTTTTGTGTATAAACAGCTGGGGATGATTGGATGATGAGACAAAATATAACAAAAACTCATTGATAATAAAAGCACAATACCCATGATAATAATAGCCACAATTTTCCCAAAGATTTTTTAATTCTAGTGTTACGTGAAAATTTGACTTTATCGGTCATCTAAAACACTTGTAATAAAGACAACTATAAATAAAGTGATGGATGTAGCCTACGTGTACTACGTGGTAGGAAATCATTATAAAGAAAAGAAGATTGAAACTTTCTATGTTTTTTATCGTAAATTCACTTATAGATGAATATGCCCCCAGATCAAACAATCAGAAATCAAGAAATTGGCAACTCTAACATATTTTGTAGCATTCAGGCCACATGCCAGGTGTTTTGATTTTCTTTTCAATGCCAAAGATGAAGTAGACAAGTTAGAGAAATCTGGAGTTCATAAGCTTTGGTGTCCGGAGTGTAATAATATTTATGTAGGACAATGTGGTCGAAATTTCTCAAAACCATATGCTGA
The DNA here is from genome assembly GCA_015342085.1 of Leptinotarsa defecta. NCBI lineage: Eukaryota > Metazoa > Arthropoda > Insecta > Coleoptera > Chrysomelidae > Leptinotarsa > Leptinotarsa defecta. The sequence continues at coordinate 3,446 of WOGO01002064.1, read as the reverse complement.
ACATGAAAGGTCCTTCAGACTAGGTAAGAATTATTCAAAGTTTTCAAACCATTCTTCGGCATGCAATTACATGTTCCCGAATCTAAATGATACGGAAATTTTGCACTATACCTACAAGGAAGGGTTGCAAACTCAATTATTAGGAATCATTGGAAATTCATGAGCATGAACATTGCAGGTGCAACCTGTTAAAGGATCAAATCGATCTAGTTCACTCAACGGTTTTCAAATTAGCTCAATCACATTGTACCAAGTAAACAAAATCCAAGTACCTCTATTATTACCTACAGTGGTGTTATATATGGGCTAATGTAATTGATCATTTGCAGTTGAATGTGTAAGTTTGAAAATGTATTTATAGGATGAAACTGCAGTGTAACGTTAGTTACAAGTAAAAGTGGTAAAAAATAAAGTTTCAATTCTATTTTCTTCAAAACTATAAATGCTTTCTAGCTATAGTATTTTTGGGATCTTAGTCTGAAACAATGACTAAACAAATTTCTGAGTCAGGCGTATTTTCATTTCTTCATTTTAGTACAATAAAAATCACGGGACACACCATCCATAAAAAATAAAAAAACACTACCACTGCTCTCCCAATAATATTGACTGCCGTTAGCAACTTATTACCTTTTTTGAAATTCTCTCTTAGTCGTCGAATATCGATCACCATCAATAATATTATCATGAAAAGGAAATGCTAAATGCTATCTTTACCGAAAGAGCAGCTTGACTGCTGGAGAATGGAAGACACTAGTCAGTTGCTGGAAAATGGAAAAATCAATAGATGAGTACTCTTCTGGTCATTCCCAATTTGATTTCAGTTTGAGAGCCACTGGCAGACAGCGGTGTTTCAGCCTGTTGGGCAACAGGGCAGGCGGTCCTCGATTAAAGACAAAATGTGAAGAACCAAGAAGAGTACTTGTGAAAATAATTACATGGACGCAAGTGAGATACAAGAGGATCAACCTATTGGTGTTACACCCAAGTTGGCTTACCAAGTTTCAATGTCGGCTTTGATGGTTTGACTAATCTCTGAAACCGACAACTTAGTTAGCAGTTAGCCTCAGTTCTTCACATTTTGTCTTTAATCGAGGACCGTTGTCGTTGCCACACACTGTATGAAAAATTTCGTAGACCATCAAATGAAAATTGTACTATCGTTTATAGATCGATATCTTTCTGTGAATAAAATAATGATATTATCTTTCTTTAAAGGGTATATTCTTACACTATGTATATAATTTCGCAGCTTTATCGTTCCATAATGGATATGCGATGGCCAATAAGGTTAATCTTCTTGTGGCAACAAATCACAATTTCACAGGAGGTATTGGAGGAAGCGGTATTTATGGATCTGATGGAACAATTTTTTCCTACTATATTTCCGAAGATGTTGAAAAATGGAATGGGAAAGTATTAATTAGTGCAGTCGGAAATACAGCAAAAATTATTGTGAGCACTTTCATAGATATTTTCTACTACCCATAATTATACTCAGTTGAACCAGTCCAAATATGTTGTGAAAATTTGTGATTATCATCATGAATAGTGTTAATGATTTTTACCAAGTAAAGGATCCGTATATTCGAAATACATATTCTTGATTATTTATTAAGAAACATTCTTTCTTTAGGTCTAAGTCTTTCTCTTTTCCATGTTGACATTTGTTGACTTTATTCACTCATTAATTTTCATCTGGGTTCTAGTCTTCTCATTTGTACTGTATTCTGTTTATTCGCGCGAATTTCAAAATTGACGTTGCAAACACAATAACCCAAAAAACGTGAAACCTGAACTTGAACAGAAGAATTTGGAACCACCGGCGTGGAATGAATCTTTTGAAAACACTTTTCTATGTCAGAACAAAAATATTTTCTCCTGATGCGCAATTCACTGACCGAATTATTATCATCAAGAGTCTCGATCATTTCCTAGACATAGAAGAAAATTTACCATTTTCAAATCAACACGAATGACCAGTTGTGTTCCTAATACCTAGTTTTCTCCGTAACCTAAAGAATATTGGTGTATTCTTCTCTCTAAGTAATCCAATGTGCAAATGTGCAATGGGAATGGATTCCTACTTTCTACCGTTACGAAGCAAAACACCCCTCAAACTTTTTTGCTGCTATTTACAAAAAAGCCACATCTGTGGCAAAATATCAACATCGTTACGAAAAACTGTATCCTTTTCTTGAGAAAAATACTGTAAAGAATTATTTTCTCGGGTACCATGAAAAGTGGTGTTGGTTTCCGGAGTAGGAAATTTTTTTCCTGTGAAACGATATGCTGAAATTTCAGAAGTGAGTCCAGATTTTTTTCTGAGTCATTTAGTTCTTTCTCATTGACTGGTTGATGATTTGGAAAACCAGATCAGAGTCTTCAGTTGCAGTTTTTTGTTCAGTTTCACGGATATTCAGATCAGTAGAGTATTTAGATGTGCAGGATTGTAACATTCATGATTTTGATTGGAGTCGTAGAGCAGAAGATAAATTAGGATATGACCAATCATTTTGATTGATACAGTGAGCGCCGTATGTAACGGATAAATTCATTTTCTACGTTATTAGCCATTTTCAAGGAAAGCCCTGAAACACGTCAAATTAGGTATTCAAAAAGACCATCTGCGACATGAAAAAATCCCACCTCCTTTACCCCGCTCAACGTGACAGCCACCCCCAAATTTTTTCAAATGCAAAAGGGGGTCAAGTGAGACCTTATTTTGAAGGGTATTCAATTGTCTGTACAGCCAATTCTTGATTTTTTCAATTCGTGCATGCGTTAAAAAAACAATTGAATAAATTGTGTTAACTAAATAATCCATTAAAGCGGTAGCAATCAATGTGCAACCAATGGAAGTCTTCAGATCAAAAGTTCAAACTGACAGCCATTTGTTTCTTGACAGTGCTGAAGGCGTTGCTGAAAGTTATCAACAACATCTTGAATGGTTTCGGGAGTGATACGTTCTATTTCTTCTCTAATTATGATTTGCAAACTTTCAATATTGTTTGGTCTATTGACGTATACTTTGGATTTTAAGTAACCCCATGAAAAGTAGTCAAGCGGTGTCATTTCGAGAGAATGGGCTGGCCACTCTATGACACCTCGTCTACCAATCCATCTGTTGGGCAAACCTCCATTCAGATATGCACGAACGTCAGCTGCAAAATGTGGTGGAGCACCATCTTGCTGATACCAGATACTACTATCCATTTGATTCGGATTATCATTATCTGGAAAAAGTTTTTTTAGCGTTGGAACCAAAAAATTAGTCAAAAACTCCAAGTAACGTTCACCGGTTGATGTTCAGTTGAAAAAATATGGTCCAATTATGCGATTATTCAAAATCCCTGCCTAAACATTAACTTTTCTGGGATATTGAGTGTGGACCTTCATAATTTGATGAGGATTTTCTCGGCTCCAATATCGACAGTTCTGTCTAC
>WOGO01002063.1:0-16589 GCA_015342085.1 Leptinotarsa defecta | reverse complement strand
GAACCCCCCCCCCCCCAAATTACTACAGGTACACTTTTTACTGGAAAAATATCAACCTTGAAAAATCCAAATTTGTTTCACATTTCATGGAAGCACCCCATAACTTCCGTAGTTATCAGGGTAGAATGATGAAACTCGCAGGATTGATGACCATGCTGAAAATACACTTATCGGCTAAATGGTGTTGACCTAAGTGATATTTACTGCCCGCCAGTCGCGATGGGGGATAAAATAGGCTGAATTTTTTTTCAGATTCGGGACAAAACCCCCAAATTACTACAGATACACCTTTTTCCTGAAAATATATTATCAGCCCTGAAAAATACAAATTTGTCTCACTTCTCTTGGAAGCACAAACATAGATGCGTTTCGCTAACACCATAGGTTCCTCGATAGGAAGCTACCGAAAAAGTCTGTTTGAAGTAAAAACAACCTTTGTGTAACCCTATATACAAAGAAACAACCGTTCTGAGGATTGTCCTTGGTCTATTATTTTAATTTCTCAATAGATGTCGCCCTGACCGCGATGGTAAATGTGATTTTTGAGTTATTGTTTATTTGAATTGTTTAATTGAAGGTTATATAAGGAAGAGTACGTTGCGTTAAACATTTACTTGGTAGTATTCATTTTACGATTTCCAAATAAAAGAGTTTTGAGGATCAACTTTGAAATAAAGACTCTTAGAATGAAGAAGAAACTGTTTCAATTTTCCCAGACAGAAATAGGGAAACCTTCTTTTTCTTGGTTGGTCAAAAGAAAGACATATATTGATTAAAGTTAAAAGGTAGTTTATTTTTGAGATGGTATTTTAGCCAAACGTTTTAAAATTTATTTTCTCAGTATTATAAATGATAATTGAGTTCAGTGAAATAGAGAATGTCTTTGGCGGGCGATCAACAATTTTGTTTGAGATGGAATAATTTTCAAGCAAACATAACTTCTCAATTTGAAACATTGCGCGACGACGAGGATTTTACTGATGTGACAATTGCCTGTGAAGGGCAGAGATTACAGGGTCATAAAGTTGTATTATCTGCTTGTAGTCCGTTTTTCAAAGAACTTTTTAAAGTAAGAATAATTAGTTGTTGCTGGCTTCAAAGTTGTATCTACCATTATTACAAGTAGTGCATTGAAATGTATAAGTAGTGCATTGGATGTTGTTTATGGAAACTGACATGTTTTAGAAAAATTAAATTCACAATTATTTCCATAAATAGATATATTATATTTTATTAACTATGTTATGCATAAGTACATTTGCAGCAGGTCTTTTACAAAATCAGAAAGGCATAAGAATATAAGAACTTATTTAAATATTCACAAACATTGAATAGTTAATTATGTTCAGTGAATGATAAATAATGTAAAAATGAAATATATTTAAAAACTTAACATTGAAGTTTGAAAATTCATAGAAAATTTAAACAACATAGTCGAACAAATTTGGTCGATTGTTGGAATTCCCCTATTCTTCAAAAACCAATTTATCTTTTTAGGTTAATAAAAAAAATCGAAATTATATTCACAAGTTTAAATAAAGTATCACAAAACAAGGATTAATATAAAATATGTATATCGCTACATATTTATACCAGTAATTTTTTTTCAAAGTGTGAGAGATCTGATATTTGAATTAAAACAACACTTCATTGTGAGATTTTCAACACGTGTTTAATTATAGAAGGCTTCTTCAGGCACATTCAATAACAACAAAAAGTAGTTGTTAGTGATGAACAAGTTTGAAGAAGTTATTGTTAAATGAAGCGTATGTCGCCATTTGGTAAACTGTTTAGTGGAAACAGAAAATTATAATGATTGGTTGTGCACTGCAGTCACGATAACTTGATTTTTTATAAGTTTGTTAGTGTTATTGTAAGTTTCTACTATCCACATATAAATAGAAGATATTCATGGCCTACACAAGCAAATACTTTTGTGATCGAGTCAGAATTTATTAAAAGTGGAACCTGACTTTCTATTGATTTAGGTATAACTTAAAAGACATTTCACTTTCTATTATTGACTGCTTGTTGCTAAGTTCCCAATATGTAGGCAACTGATGTTTGAGTGGACAAATGCATATTAAGAAAAAAGAAAAGTGGTAGATTAGATTTCAGTTGTTTAGATAAAAAAAAGTTATGCTTACTCGGTTTTCAACAAAAGTTATATTTTTTTATTTCCAACTGTAACCAGTAGAATAAAAAATCACTTATTCCAAAGAAATACCTAGAATAACGTTGGCAGTAACAATTTTGATAAAGAAAGAAAGCCAAAAACTCTCCCAAAAATTAGTCTCTTCTAAAAATATAACCCCTTCAATTTAAATTTTGATAAACATTTTAACAAATGATCTTCGATTTCGCCTTCCCCACCTTTTATTCTGAAGATCCTGTCAATTGAGAGGGAGTGAAAAATAGTTACTGAAAAAGGAATCATAGAGCATAACAACGACAGGTATTGAAACCTTATCAAAAAATCGTTGTTAAACATGTATTCAGTAGGTATGTTGTGACAATCTGAATTTATCAAAAGTTTTGATAAATTCAAGTTTTGCATCCTTAGTTTTTTTGCTTTTATTATTAGTTTGGAGATTCTAAGATTCTCAGATACATATCTTCGTTCAATTTTGCCTGCTTATTTAATATTAGATAAGAGGGGAACATAACTCTCAAAAACATGTAAGTGATCTGTCTTCTTCAAAGGAAATTTCCAGCTAAATGCAGCAAGTGGCATATTATCAATTATTAACCATATTTTGTAGTGTATTACTCTATTTGGTTATTACAAATATCTAAATGGAATTACTACCTGAGAAAATCAAAACTAACAAACAAATGTAAATGAACTGAATGAAAAATAGTAGAAATGAAGATAATGGACTTCAGTAGGTTTGTAAAACCATTTAATCAATCCAAAAGAAAAACAGAAAATCATCTCAATATTTCATTATGCAGCATCGTGTTTTAAAATAGATAGAATAAAAAGAATTGCACGAGGAAATAAAAAGATATGTTAGTTCAGCAAGAATCCATAAACTAGAGAACATAACATGAACATAAAATAGCCATTCCCTTAAATCAGATATAGCCATTCATGTAAAATAAGTCATTCTTGATCAAGTGGATGAAAAAAAAAATCTGTATTCTACCAACAATGAATATTGCAACTACTCAAGTGAGCTCACAGTATGAATCACTGTTTACACTGGTTAATGAATCCTCCAAGTTTTTAAGATGAAGATCGCTGTAACACAATATTTTTGTCTTTAAATATTTGCTTGAAGATGTCATACATATGAGTTATACAAAGGAACCTTTCTCTTCATTTCTTTTATACATGATATGACAGATGCTAGTGAGGTAATGTTGGTAGGAGGCTTGAATCAAGACACTCAATTTTTATATCTAAAATCTGTAAAAATCTGTTTTTCCGTTAATCATATATATCTAATATATATGTAATATATATTAGAGGTGCACAAGGAAATAGAAAGAAGGGATTAGTAATTTATAGATAATAAACAAACTCAGCTAATCAAATTTAAAAAAAGCATCATTGGATGTCACTTTGCCATTGAAAGTTGATTTTCTTGAGGTATTTGATACTGTATGTTAACAATCTAAAGATTTAATTTTAAAATCTACTACCTACAACTTGTCATCAAAAATATAAATTTTGGTTTAACACTAGCATTTTTAGAGAAATAAATACCTAGTTGAAATTTATGAAAATCTGTGTCAAATAAATAATAGGTGAAAAGATCTTCAACAAGAGGTAAAACGAAGTTATTTTCAATCATTAATATTTATAACAAGATACTTGACTCTCTCAGAACTTTGTCTTCTATGATCATGAAGAATAAATTAAAAACTTTGCTTCTCTCCAAAGCTTATTATTCGCTGGAAGAATTCTTCAATGATAAATTTAAACTGATGTTTACATTGAATATTTCATGTCGTTCATTCTGCATTGTGATTGTAGTTTAGTCTCTTTTGAACCCTACATATAGATGTATATGTTCGTGTTCTGTATTTAATATAAAATTACATTAAGTATATTGACTCTGATAGCCTTGTTATTCATACATCTGTGGCCATTTATATTCTTAACCAATATTAATGATATTGCCTCATGATTACTACTTCTGTAATGTTTACTGTAATTGACATGTTCTACAACTGCAAAGGTTTTTTATTACACAGAACTAATAAAGGATATCTATCTATCTATCTATCTATCTTATATAAGGACACAAATGAATACATGTATGATATATATTTGTCTTTCGATATTCAATACCGGCTTGTAAATTTGTATAGAAATACAGTAACAAAATTTCCAACTTTTTTCAGACAAACCCATGCTCTCACCCCATTATTTTCATGCGAGATGTGGAAGCTCGTCACATTATAGCATTAATGGAGTTCATGTACGCAGGAGAAGTGAATATAGCCCAAGCTCATTTATCAACCTTTCTCAAAACAGCAGAATCTCTGAAAATTCGTGGATTGACAGATACTTCAGCAGACTTCAAAAATGATGGAGACACCCTATTTTCAAACCATCAAAAAAGTTCCATACTGAAAAATAATTTATGTAAAACACCAGCAATATCATCTTCAAGTACCGTAACATCTAGTCAAGACATACCTGATATCAACCTACCAAATGAGTCAAGTCCACCTTTGAAGAGGGTTTGTAAGTCTGAACCTCAGCTATTTCATTTGAAAAAGGAGGAAGCAATTAATCCTTTCGCTTTTATTGAGAATTGCAATCAGATGGAAACACTGAAAAGTATACAGCCAAAAGTAGAGCTTCCTGACTATTTGAGTGATGAGGGAGATGAAGATGTTGATGAAAATGAGACTGATGGTTTGTCACATTTTTATCCAACAGCAGACCTAACCGAATTACCAGGTGAGTTACTATCAATGTCTATTTTTTTTTCAACATTCACTTACCAGGAAAGTGCAAGTTTAATTTTGCTAAAAAGTAAAAAAAAATTGCCACCTGAAGGGCATTTTTAAGGGTTATATTCCAAGTGGACCAAGTTTAATCGGTCAAAATGTGAGCAAGTCCATAATTTTTTAAATTTTGCTAAGCAAATGATTTGAGTGTATAATAATTTGATAAAATCCCGAGAATGTAGTTCGAAGGAATAGTAGTGACTCAAATGGTTTTGAGAGGGCCTCTAAGGAACAGTGTCGAGATTACCTTTTCATAATGAGGAACATTTATGGGTTGAAATCAGAAGATGATAACTGAAAAAAATAAATCTAGGTATATTGATTTTCAATGAAGTTGACCCTACCTATATATTATCCAATGGTATGGTACTACTGAAAGTGATTGTTATTATTATCATTCACTGTCTCACTATTTTTTGAGTCTAAAGACCATCAATTTTTGTAATTTCTTCCTAAGGAATCTCCGATGACTGGATATTACAGCTGCGCTTTTCGCAGCCAATTATTTTTTCTCAAGTTAATATTTATGTTCCGTCTGATATATCTAGAATCTTGTATACTAAGTGGGACTTCCCAATGAATGAATAGATCAATCGATTAACATTTTTTTCTTTAGGTGGAGTGGAAGTTACTCCTCAAATAACGGGTTTCAATGGGAAGGAAGTTATTAAACAGGAACCTTTTGGACAAGGTGAGTAATTAGCAAATTTTTCAATTCTCAGTTAATACATTTTTAGTGCATTTTTAGATTTACATAATCTGGGTACATGACTTTCCTTGAATTCGTGTGATGCTACTCATTGAGATTTCATGGCTGATAATAATAAAAAATCAAGTTTTGATTTGTTTATTTTCACAACAAGAATTGTTCATGTTCACGTATATATTTCAGACATTTCATTATTGATATTTGATATATAATGTTGAGAAGAACACGTCTAATTAGTGTGATTGTAATTGGAAAAATTCAAAAATTTTACTGCAATTGATGAAAAGATTTATTGTTTTTATCATTCAACATCTGTATCTGGTACACGTGATGTTGATGAGTACTTAAAGTGAAAATAATCGCATTGTTAGTTAGCATTTCCAGTCAACATGTCCTGGAAATATCAATATGAATATTGCGATATCACTTTGAAATGTCAAAACATCCTGGCGAAAAACTTTTAACCACCAGAGAGCAAAAGTAGTACGATGTCGATATTTAACGTGGTTATCAATACAATTGAGTAGTAGTCGCTGACAACCAGTCGGACTTTTAATTCAATTTAATTTTGGCGTACATCCCGATTTCGATATGATCCCACCAACTGGTTGGCAACGACTGCTACCCAATTATGTTGGTATCCACGTTGAATATCGACATCGTACTGCCATCACTCTCTAGTGGTCATGGTGCGTACTATACATACTAAAATCGTACTTATCAGCTTCTATGGGCTTTGTATTCTTCGGCTGAATGTATTTTGAATTAGTACATATTTAAGCTGCTGCTTTGAATTTTTCCATTTGAAACAGTGTTCCTTCCTGATATGGATGAGTTTGGCTTCGGATCAACTATTCTGTGTCCTCTCCACCATCACGTCTAGATACGCCAATTTATGTTGGGATTCTTTCTGTATTCAATTTTATGGAAGGTTTCTTGCAGTTGAGCACAAAACAGTTCTGTCTTCTTGGTGTTTACTGAGAAAGTGTCATCAACATATCTAAACCTGACACAGGTCTTCTTGTGGGTTCCTTCCATAGCCATCTTTTCAATGATCAGGATGTATATATTCACTATGACCGCTTAAAATGGTGATTCTTTTACTAGTCCCCCATTTTGCATGATTTCGTACCTCCACTGAAAAAAGTTCTGGACACATCATTCTAGTATTTCCGTGATTCCTCTTATTGGTAATTTTGTTCTTACTTCCAGATCGTCGTCTTAGAATAGCTGGCTTTGAATAATATTGAATTAACCTGATTAATTGATCTTGTTGTGTGACTTCGATGTTGTCTAATTCCCCAACTGAGGGCCTTGTTTCTTTGCGAAAGAGGAGGTTTCTTCTTACAGCAGCTGAATAATTTACATACTGTGGATGGTCTAATCTCTGGAACAGATAATCGTCCTAAGTGGAGTGCAGTGAATCACTCCAAAGTAACGCTGTGAAATAGTTTGATTTGAAAGCTTTTTTTTCTTCAATTCATTAGTTCGTATGGAATGGATTAGTAGTTATCTTACGAATAGGACTCAAATTGTTAGAGCAAATTATCACTACTCCACGTTATTCGAAGTAACCTCTGGTGTTCCTCAGGTGTCACACCTCTGTCTCTTATTATTCAATGTATTTATTAATGACATCATTATTGCTTCCGGCACGCCAAAGCATTATTATTTGCAGATGATTTAAAACTTTTCCTAATCATTAAAACATCTTTGGATGTCCATAGGCTTCAGTCTGACCTTGACAATCTATCAAACTGGTGCTCCTTAAATGGCATGGACTTGAATGCCACAAAGTGCCATGTCATGCGCTTTTATCTTATCATGTACCTTCTACCACTTTTGATTACATTTTAAATGGTCATGTCTTGGAGTCTGTTAATCAGACCTTCAATCTACATATACCCAAGGCTATCCATAAAGCCATGAAAATGCTAGGATTTATCAAATGGCTACTAACCCACGAATTCACTGACCCAACTGCTATTAAAGCCCTTTATTGTTCATTGGTCCGTCCACACCTGGAGTTTGGTTCTTCTGTCTGGTCCCTCCATTATGTAACTTATATTAAGAACATCGAAAATGTCCAACATAACTTCCTCAGATACATAGCATATAAATCGGGTCGTTGCCAATATGAGTTGCTATTGCAATCTCTGAGCATGTCCTCCCTGGAAACTAGGAGGAAACAGAGATCTGTCACTACTTTTCAATATTATTAACGGTAAATTCAGTTGTGCTGAACTCCTAGAAAAAATGTATCTACATGTTGAAAACCTCTCAACTCGACAGCAACAAACATTTTACGTACCATTTTATCGTGTGAACCACACTTTCAATAGCTGCATTTCAAGAATCTTACGATTAAGCCAATAGTAACGTTGATCTTGAGATGTTTAACATCTCCATGCATCATTTTAAAACTCAATTACGGAATACTGTATTTTAATGTTTCAGTATATAGTTTATGGTAGTATATGTAGTATATGTTTTATTGTTGCTCATTGTTTTTTGTCGTTTAATACTCTAAAATTAACCCCTTTTTGAACTTTAAATCTACTCCTTATAAGCTATTCTTAGTTGGAATTTGTAATTCAATGTAATTTGTACTTTAAATGGGCTTGCCCGTAAATAAATAAATAAGTAAATAAATAATTATAGGAATGTAGGCTTTCACGGCTGGCGTCAATATTTTGGTTGGTTTCCAGGTTTTGCTTTGGTTATTATCTCCAAACGTTTCAACTGCAACTGCGGCAGTCATCTTCAGTGGCGTGGTCGAAGTACTCTTCTGAAATTGTTTCGGTTTCAATTGACACGTCAAGAAGAGTACTTCGACAACGCCACTAAAGATGAATGTTGCAGTTGAAACGTTTAGAGAATATAACCAAAGAAGGCCACGGCAAAACCCAAAAACCAACCAAAACAAAATTATTATTATTATTATCATTTTATATATATATTGACAGAAAATATTTTTTTACAGTCAATATCTAGTTTTTTTACTTTTTCTAAAGTATAACTAGTATAATTTACTCATGTGATTTCTTTTTCAGAAATTTGGAGTGTAATGGCATAGCTCTTTGGGTTGACTGGAATTTGGATGATTCCCCAGACAGCACTATTACGACGGGACCAATTCGCCCCATTGAAATAGGAAAAAATATTCACTGGGACATGTACACTCGGCAAGGAGTATGTCTTTTTCCTGGGCGCAACCATGAAGAAATCGAATATAATTTTAAGTTTGACTTTCATGATGGTAACATCACATTCAAATGTTTATAAGTGCTTCAATTTCAAAAAACAAAAAATCATTGTCATATAATGATAGTAAATGGTGTGTTTTTAACGTGTATTATTATTTGAATATTTCATAAAAAGATATATTCCAAGAATATCATAGTGCCTTAAGCAGTTCTATAGACACCAATGAAATCACAAGTTTTCGTATAAATGAAGAGACAGTAGTGATTATTATCCTTATTCTTATTGGAAGTGGAAAAATTGTCTGAAATTCATGAGTTCATAAAAAATACAAAATTCAGATTACTTTCATCAAATGATGTGGAGTAGCTTTTTCTTCACTTCATATTTCACATTCTAATTGAGTTTTAGCTTTTTTGTGATGCACTGTTTGAAACCTTTGGTGTAGTAAAAAATATTACTGGAGTTTATTCCCAACACCAAACCATTATTTTAACACCTCAACACGTGTTTTGATCACCAAGTGATCATCTTCATTAATTATTAGATTGACCTGACTATTACATAAGGACACATTCTAAAATTAATTTAAGACTAGTAGATAAGGTAATATTGTGAAACTAATTCAAGACACTTAAGAGGCAGGTACCTATAATAATAATATTTATTTACCATTCAATGAAATTTACAGTGTTTAAAAACATATGAGGTTTTATAATACAATTATGAGTGGATTCATCAGATAGGCAAATAAATAAAGAAAACCCACAAAGGCTCAGCCTGTGCGAGGGTATCAAAATGATTTGTGACCTTTGTGCCTACAATGAACTTTTTTTATTAGTCAACAATAAATTAACACACATATATACCTAAACACACTCATGAAAACAACATATTTACACTCACACAATCATTCACATTTATACACACATCTCACTATGTATACACTGTAATCATACAAAATTACAATTATATACTTATAATTAATTATTTGTTATATCCATTCAGTGATTAATATTTGCTCTGGGAGTTTGTTTCAACCATTTTTTAATTCTAGATTTGAAGAGAGTAAGGGAGTTTATATATCTGATATGGGCGGGTATAACATTATATAACCTAGGAGCAAGATAGGTACAGCTGTGTTGTCTAATAGTTTTTGACATTTTTGGTACTTCAATCGAATGTATTCTATAACGTGTATGATGTAAGTGATCAACAGTTTTAGCATCTTTGAGATTTTTTCGTTGATATACCAGTGATGTTAGAGCAAAAATTTGTCGTATGTCCATCAGTTCGGCTTCAGTGTATAGATCGTCGCTAGGGTCTATTTAAAATGATCTTGATAATCCACTTGTGGAGTGTCTCCAAGTTCTTAAGGTAATAATTAGTGACCCCTCCCCATGCGATAATACCATACAACAGATGTGTTTTTACTAATGCATGATAGACAATTTAATATGTTTCTGGTCAAGGATGTTTTTTAGGTATTTAAATTTATATATCATATATCTCAGTTTTTTTTGTCAGATTATTTATATGTGTGTTCCAATTAAGTTACTGTCAAGCGTAATACCTAAATATTTAACTGTGTTGGTTGATTTGAGTTGTACTATATCATCTGATATTTGAACACCTATAGATGAATAGTCGAGTAGATTTGATTCGTAGCTTGTGAAAGGTGTGTACATGGTTTTCTTTAGATTTACAGTGAGTAGTTTACTACTGAAATATTCCATAATTAGGGGGAATGAATATAAGTTCTTTCAAGATATCCCAATTCTTTTCTTTGAAGAAGAATACAGTATCATCAGCAAAACAGGTTATCTCAGCAGGAATAGGTAGGTCGAATAGAGAACTGATATAAATAATGAACAAAATTGGGCCGAGCACTGTTCCCTGAGGGACCCCATATCTTATAGTTTTGTTAGTACTCATTTCATCATTAATACTTACGCATTGTTTTCGGTCTTCAAGATAGCTTTTCAACAATCGAAGTGTGATCCCCCTGAATCCGATGTTCTCGAGGGTTTCTAGTAAACCTGGATAGCTGACGGTATCAAACGCTTTTGCGAGATCAACGAATAGACAAATGGCGGGCTCCTTCGAAACTAAAGCGTTGTACAGTTTTTTGAATAAATCCGCTATAGCGCCCTGAGTTGATCTCCCATTCATAAACCCACATTGTTTCTCGGAAATCAAGCTGTTTCGTTTGGTATAGTCTATTATTCGTGCTTTTATAATTTTCTCGAAGATTTTAGAGATATTTGAGAGAATAGATATGGGCATGTAGTTTGATACATCATGCCTGTCTCCAGATTTATAAATTGGTATCATTACAGCAATTTTTATAGATTCAGGAAATATTCCACTTTCGAGAGATTTGTTTATTACGTATATAAACATATTCTTTGAGTATGATCGATCCAATCTCAGCCATCCCTGGTGCCTTGTTTGATTTCAATTCTTTGATGAATTTAATCACTTCGTACTTCTCCGCTGGGTACAAATAAAGCGAATTCAAAGCCCTCCTACGTGAAAATTTTCTTTCACATTTTATTTTGCTTGCCAGGTTTTCACCAATATCGGTAAAAAACTCATTGAACTTTTCCGCTTTGAGTTGTTTATCTTGAATCATGTTATCTCCCAGTTTAATTTCTTTTATTTCCACTTCAACTCTCCTATTTTCGATATTATTTAGGCAACGCCACATATTTTTCGGGCAACTCTCATTTTTTTTCACTTCACTTCTATAATAATTATGCTTAGCCGCTCTATCAAATCATTCAATCTATTTCTATATGATTTAGATTTGTTTAGGAGTTCATTGTTTCCCGGGTTTTTAGTTACTTCATGGTAAATTTTATTTTTTTATTTATTGACATTACCAACCCATTACCAACCCAAATCCAAGGATTTCTTCTAATGTATTTCTTTGTATTTCTTTTATGCATTTGGTTATACACTGTTTAAGGACTGTGATGAAGGACTCAGTTGCTTCATAGACATTTACCCAAGTTATTTTCGCCAGCATTTTCCTTAGGTTATGGTAATCAATAAAAGTTTTGTATGATTTTTTTGAGTTTGTGTTTATCCTTTTTTCAGATTGGAGTTTATATTGTAGTATGATGCTATAGTGATCTGAAATAGTACTCTCGACCACAAAAATGTGGTCTGAACAGAACACGGTTTAATGCCACCTTGTATGCGTGTTTCTCTGTTTATCATCGAATTGAAGTTGTGCTGTTGTAATATGTTTAGATATTCATGACAATAGTCAGTTTCACTAAAAATGTCCAAATTCATATCACCCGCAATTATGTGTAAATCATATATTCGCTCATAATTTTTGAGATATTCATATAAGTGCGAATTGAAAGTATGAGAGCAACTTGATGGTGACCGATAAATTGACAAAACATTCATTTTTTTCGTGTTTTTAATGACAGAGAGTTCAATAACTTTTGAATTGTTTAAACTGAAAATTCGAGATTGATATACTAGATTGCTTTTTATGTACACCACAATGCCGTTACACTTGGTCAAATCTCCCTCTGAATATATAATGTCATATCCCTCCATCTTAAAGATATCCAAATTATCAATCTCCAAGTTTCCGTTGATACTATGCAGTCAAAATTGAGGCTGAACCCTTTGAGCATCACCTGTATTTCATCAAATTTATGGAGACTTCTCACGTTATTATGTAACAGAGAAAATGCTTCTATACAAACATTGAGTTACACGAGAGAAAAATACCTATTCCTATTCAGTTTGTACTCTAAACATTGGTTATAGAATTGAATCAGATATCATTGACAAGATTGGTACATAATATAGTGTATGACAAAGTTTAATTTCACTCACATGGAATACTTTCATCCTCAATGGCAGGCATCGATAAGACACTTGCCTTTTCACTCACATGGACACTGTCATCCTCAATGGCGAACATCGAATTTCCAAAATAAAACACTTCCCTTGTTATCCAGATGGGTGCTGAAGAGGTAATGAGGTGAGTGTGTTATTCCGAAGCATCGATGTCCATCATTGATGATAAAAGTGTTCCATGTGAGTGAAATTTTTACATCTTCCGTTCACTTTATTGTATAGCAATCATATGACATCTGATTCAATTCCATTCTTGCTCTAAGGCGCTCTAAGAGCACCTTAAGGATTGGAAAAACGTTATTAGAAAGTTTATTCCACATGAACGTAGTTCTTCAAATGGAAGAGTTCTTGATCAGTGAAATTCTAGGTATCCGTCGCGTGTACCGCTTCTTATGGTTGAATCAAATGTGTCAAGTCACTTGAACACCTCCCGTGAAAGTATTTATAAAAGGGAGACAAATCTCCAACCTTTCTTTGATGTTCCAGACTATCAAGATTGAAAGTGATGTTTGAGTCTTCAATCAGGCGGATGGTTCTTTTCTGCTTCAGCTTCAGGGTATGCTTAGAGACGGAGCTCCATACATAAGAACAATATTCCAAAGGAAGTCTTATCTGAGCTTTATAAAGCATAAAAAGTTGCTGAAGTATGTACAGTTCTTTGGTTCGGAACAGTGTTCCGAACTTTTGAGAAGCAGCCTCTGCAATGATTGTTCCCAAGTCTATCGATCTCTTTCGACCCCCCAACAAACTTATCGAAGCAGAAATCCGAATTGTCTGTCATGACATTATTATACCCGGCTCGGAGACATTTATTTTTTTGAAAAAAACCGATACCTGCGTTTTCGTGGAATTGAATTGAACTTGGTTACTTCCACCTCAATTCGAAATAATCTCTAGATCCTTAATAAGATATGCAACCTCCCGCAGCCAGTGAAGATGTGCATCTTCAATCGATGTCCTAGAATCCAAATGGATTGGCTAGACGTGTGCCGTCATCAGCAAGGCAATATATTGGATTCCTAGTTTTTTGTAATAAGCCGTTGATGTACAATAAAATGAGGGTTGGAGACAATAAGGATCCTTGGGGAACACCAGCGTTGAAGGTAAGAGTATTCGAGAGATATCCATCGACGGCCACTTGCAGGGAATGTTCTCTCAGGGAGCTGGAGAACCATTCACAAAAATGATTCGACAAGTCAAAGCATCGAAGTTTTGTCAGCAAACCCTTACGTCACACACGGTCAAAGGTTTTGGAAATAACAAGCGCAACAGCTCTTGAATCTTCATGTTTCTCGATTGCCTTATTTCAAATATGGGTGACATACGATAGAAAGTCGCCAGTTGATCTTTGTTTCCGAAAGCCAAATTGATGATCGCTTAAGAAGTTGAACCCTTTCAAATATTCGAGGATATGGTGGTTTAAGGCTTTCCCCATGATAGCAAAGCGACTGGTCTATAGTTGTTTGAAAGATGTTTCTAGCCTTTTTGTGAATAGCATTCAGCTAGCAATCTTCCGAGAAGAAAATATAAAAACCATCTGTTGAAAAACAGGTTGAAAAGTCTGCAAAATGCTCGTGCGAGTTCACTAGAGCTCTTTTTAAGTAGGTGACAGGCACTTCATCAGGACCAGGCGCCTTGTTGTATTAGGCTGTTTCAAAATTCGCCTGGCAAGACGTTGTCGAAAACTAATTTTGGGCATTGTGGATTTAGTGTGAGAATAGTGGATAGATGCAAAAACAAAGACCTATTTTCGTTTTTGTATCTGGAATTTGAACAATCAATAATTAATCCTATTAATGAATAGCACAGCTTTTCACGCTGGCAGGCTCCATATATTCCGAAAATAGTAGCAACTTTTACCATCAAATATTTTTCATCTGGCGCCTCATTTATAAACCTCTGGATTTGTTCAAACGTAAGAGTTTTTGATTTTTTGAGCCTATAACTTTTTTTTTCCGCTTTGAGTATGCTATTTTCTTGAAATATTTACTTGTATTAACGCCATTTTTAACGAGCACACTTTACTTTATAATTGAAAACTTGCTCCACAAAATTCACGAGTTCCATATTTTTGATTTCTCTTCTAGATTAGGTAAGAAGACGGTTTCGACGTTTTCAAGTCTACACCAGCTGAGAAAATCATAATGTGCGATGTCGTACTGCTGAGTCGATTTTTTTTTTGGACCAATTCAATTGAAGCTCTTTTTGCAGCCTCTTCAATACCGTCAGGAACAAACAATTCCTCACTATTGTTCTTTATTATGCAAGAAATTAAACACCAACAAGAACTATGAAAGTGACTTTAAATATCCACACAGCACCAGATATTCCTGAAATATTCCCTCTATATCATAAAATGAACGTAGATATCCCAAATATTCATAGAATATTCTTAGAATATATACATGCCTTTAGAATATTCATAGAATATGCTTGGATGAATATGGCAGGATTATTCTCGAAAGAATGTGCATAGAATGTCTATAAATGGATTATTCTCCCATGAATATTCTAAGAATATTGTCGATCGAATATACCACATGGTATATTCTCAGAATATATTCACACGGTATATTTTGGAATATTCTATGCAGTGTATTACTGGAATTTTGAATTATCTTAAAAAAAACGTACTCAAATAATTCGATATTATTGAAAACAAAAATATTTGAAGTAATTAATCGAATGCCTAACCGATAGTGTTATAACCAGTTTTTGAACTCAACGCGAAGATTCTGACGAATTGCTCCAAGTGCAACTGTTGGAAACGACAAAAAAATTGGAATGGGCCAATGAATGAACCAATTAAATCTGTTTGAATCTGTTTTTCCGTTAGTCAGCATCAATTGCATTGAAAAAGAGTGATAAAAATTATGAAAACAAATGATACTAAAGAAAGTGTCATTGACTTACTTTTCCTTACTAGTCTGATACACAAATCCCACACACCAACTCTCCTCAAGCCTAAAATGAGGTAGGTATAGTAGGTTGATCACCATGACTTTACTATCGATACTATTATCTTTTACTTACTTTTCTTAAAGACTGAATATGCAACTCTACTGTTTGAAGATGCAAAAGCAAACTATTCGCTGTTCTGCAAATTGGACAACCCCAAACTATAAATCGTACACTAAATATGAGAGAATTATACTTTGATAATAACACCAATACACCATGCAATACCCACGCGAACCTGCCACGTCAACCGCTATGTTAAATCAAATGTCGATTTCAACGCAAAGCTGCCAAGCGTTGTCTGTCGCTCGCTGCATTTGTATTGACCAATGAGAAACGTTTACTCCAATACTTCACTTTCCCATTTCTCTGTTGCCAGGATTTATCGCTTTCTAATTGAATAATTTCAAATACAAAATAAAAATAGAACGAGAATAAACCGATTTATTCATGGAATTGGTTCATTTATTGGCCCATTCGAATTTTTTTGTCGTTTTCAACAGTTGCACTTGGAGCAATTTCATCAGAATCTTCACGTTGAGTTAAAAAACTGGTTAACACTATCAGGGTTATTAGGTTATGCATTCGATTGAAATCTTCAATTATTTTTGTTTTTAATAATATTGAATTATTTGAATACGTTATTATAAGATAATTCAAAATTCCATTAATACATTGTATTGAATATTCCAAAATATACCGTGGGGATATATTCTAAGAATATACCATATTGTATATTCGATCGACAATATTCTTAGAATATTTAAGGGAGAATAATGCATTTATAGATATTCTATGCACATTCTTTCGGAAATATTCCTGCCATATTCATTCAAGCATATTCTATGAATATTCTGAAGGC
>WOGO01002062.1:0-16592 GCA_015342085.1 Leptinotarsa defecta | reverse complement strand
GCTTTTGTTTGAATTTATTAATTCCTTTGATAATTTTCAATTCTACTGGGAGTATGTTGTATAATTTCGGACCATAATAAAACACGAATCTTTGTGTATGGCTCTTCTTGTAGAGAGGTATTTTGATATTTAAATTCTCGATTGCTCTAGTTCTTACCGTTATATGAGTTGAGTAATTACTAAATTTCGGGAACATCCATATTAGACACAGGTAACTGTATAATGATCTTACGTTTAGTAATTTAGTCTCTTGATATAAATGATCCGTTGAAAATCGTCTATTTTTTTTCAAAATTATTTTCAAAATTGAGTTCTGTGTTATTTGTAATACTTGATAAAAGTAATGGAATACTTGATAAAAGTAATTAATAGACCTTTCACATTCCCAGTACTCACACAAACCGGCTAGGTGTGAAATGAAATAAGCAACAACCCTCAAATGACCCATTGAGTTAATAATCGGCCATCTCATTTAAACTCTTAAATTTTATCTTTCAACAATAAACCTTCCACCGTAAACCAGCCCCTTTAATCATTCTTTCCCGAGTGCTCCACGTTCGGAAATGAAAATGGCGATCCTGTGAAAGCGGTGCAGACGTAAAATTGAAATTTGTAGCCGTCGAAAGTGCGGATGCTTTTGAAACTTCTTCGGTTATGTCTGCTTATAAAGTATTCATGTAATGTTGCCTGGTACGTGCCTATATTCAGGTGGCATTAGGAGAATTTACGAGATCCTTGTTAAGGAGCGAGGCGTTCTGTTCCTGTTCGCGTGCTCTCCAGTTCTTTCCATCCTTGCTATGAGGTCGTGTATATGAATTAACGGCATAACGGGATTAAAAATAATTGTTGCTAGTTGTAGTTCAGACAGAAAGTATATTCATACAGTGCCTCTCAATAACAATTTATTCATTTACGAGTTTATTTATTTCCAATTTGCGATACAAACAGGTGAAAATATGTAAGTGTACATTAATAAATTTTACAATGTTTTTGGCTTTTTATACAAAAAAGTTGTGAAACTCTTAAAGGAAGGAAAAAACAACTCTTTACAAAATTGGGTAGATTATGCATAGCAGTTACAAACTGGACGAAAAAGCCATTTCGAAACAAACACTTTCACATAAACGTTTGTTTGAAGGTGACTGACAATGTTTCATGATGAATTTCATTAGTTCGGACTTCCATTGTCTGATATTATATAAAATGATTTGAAATCTCTGAAAGAACTAATAAAAAAAGAATTAAAAATAAAAAATAAAATGTTAAGAGATTTCAAGCCAAGTTACTTCACGATATTTCGATTGTTAGTGTGAACGATTGTGGTTACTAACAATAGAAACGTCGTGAAGGAACTTGGCTGGAATTTCTTAACTTTTTAACTTTTTCAGCTATTCATTTTTAATTTTTTTTTTATTAGTTCTATATACATATAAAAGAAATATCATGAAACAAGGAGCCATGTAATCCCTAAGGGTGATCTTAGAAGTTTCTAAATAAGATAGAGTACACGCCACGACTGATGGCTAGAGATCGCGTAGGTATGGACGCTCACAACTAAATTACTATTGGATTACGATAAGACCCTTGTCGGCCACTGTCGTACCTATAATTAGTTTTAATAAGGGTAGCAAATGGAACATGACTTCTTTGTAATTCCTTTTCATATTTTAAATGTTATATAATGATACACTTATACAAAAATAAACTTAAATCAGTCACTATCTGAATAGACATTTTTATGTCCACTGCTGCTCGTACTTGCGCTACTATCGTCATTTAAATTTATAATCACTGAATTTTCACTCAGAATACATTTTTGAATGATTATATCTGATTCAAATATAAGCCGACAATTAGGTATACCGCTCATTTCACCTCCTGCATGGACAATAATGAGTCTTGATCCCTTCCCAATATTTTTAATAACCCTTTGGCTGATTCATCCATCCATTTCTTGGAAGACGTATGTCCATTATGAAGGAATGTTTCATCAAGAAACACAATTGGTCTTTTTTGCCTACGAAAATAATATATTCTTTTGTCAATACTTGATACTCAATGCTCTAATGTCCATTTTCTCTATTGAAATGTTTCTATTATTTTCAGTCCATCTCCATTCGAAACCTATTTTATTTAAAATTCCACGAAGAGATTTTTTGAAAATCAAAATTTCCCCAACGTCATTAATTTTGTATTGGAATTTCATTACCTTATTACGACACCCTTCCGTCTTATGAAAGTAGTAAAAAATCCGTCTGATATTGGAATACTCATACTCGGGAATATTAGTTACTGGTGCTCTTCTAGGCCGCTTCTTTTTTGAAATTGAAAAATTTACTTCTCCGATATTTGCAGAAATTAATTGCTCCCCTTCTTTAAACACTTTTTCAATGGTTCTTATTGAAATACCTAAAACTTCATCCTCATTCTTCTGAGGTTGTTATTCTGTCAGTAGTGATATATCAAAGTACAGATCAGCTGCCTTACTACACAAGTGATAACAAAAGTAATAACTGAAAATTTCGCTGAGTTCGGCATCTTTTGACAGCTGTATCACATTAGAATATTTTCTGCCATTGGGGATCAAACTTCCTATATTCACTAGTTGAGAAACTTGTCATTAATTTGTCTTTTTGTTATCGCATAGACCGTCCTCTACACAAAAAGAAGTATATTACGATAGATTCTTCTTTATAATTGGTTCTTTCGTTTCCTAAATCACCGGCAGCATAGTTGATCGTAGAAAAATTTCTATTGATCTATTCAATTTCAGTAACGTACGGAAAGTCTTTAATTATTACGCTTGATATTTTCGGTGCCTTTGACCTTGTCTGACATTAGGTTTCATTAAATAAACTTTGATGCCAGATGGCCTTTTCAGGTAGCTCTCCAACTTTTTTCAAAGACTTGTTCGTTAAAGTAGCCGTCAATGATTCTTCGATGACAACAAAAAGTTTTATATCTTAACGAAGATCATGAATCATGAAAACCAAGATCGTCCATGAATCACACGTTGAAAGGTAAGACCTCGTAAATCCTTATCTCGCACAAGTTTTGACTGCTGAAAGTTAACACTAGTAGGGGGGCGGCAGCCGGTAAACGGGGAAACAGATTATAATCAGATTTTTTTAAATTGTTACTGCTGGCCCTTTTTATTTGGAAACTATCTCAGCTTCAAATCAAGCACCGAACAAAGACAAGCCAGAGATATATAACTATATTCGAACTACAGTATTTGAACTGTACTGCTTGAGTTTATGTGGTATAGGTAATTATAACTACACACACCGCAAAAATTCTTGAATCCCCCTCGTAAATTGTCAAACAAAATATTTATAGTTTTTTGTACATTTCATCTTCATTTCTTTCACCTGTGCTAGGCATGGAAAAATGTTTCCAAAAACAATTTCCCTTAATTTTAAATATCAATGATTAAACAGTGGTTCATATCAATTTAGCGTGTTTGAGTTATTGTTGAGTTCTTCTTTGCAACTGAGCCTGGCAATAGTTTTTCATTGTTCCATAGAACAGAAATAGTGGCTTTGCATGATGAGGGTCTGCCGAATCATCAAATCTCGGATAGACAAGGTTTCCCTGCGTTTCAGTTATCCGAATAGTGTATTTGCGCCAGAAAACTAACAGCCTTGAATGGAAACGTGGAACTGGGATTCCTAGGGATGCAAGCGAAGATCGGTATCTAGCAGGATATGTACGTCGGAATCGAACCATAAGTCTCAGCAGTCCGAACTCATTTAAGAAGAATGTTTGGTCGATAATTTCCAGTACCACAATACGGCGGAGACTTACTAGCCAATTTGCAATCCAAGAGGCCATTAAGAATACCCAGGCTACTTCCTAGACACATAGCTGCTCGTCTACAGTGGGCACTTTTTTCGGACAAAACCAGACAAGAAAAATTATCTTTTGCTAGAGAAGTCGTTCTGTACCAAGGAGGATCAGTAATGTTTTGGGTAGGCATAATGCATGGTCGTCATACGCAGCTTATTCCCATTTCAGATACTACAACAGGGGATAGACATGTTCGCAACATTACTGAACCTCTCCGAAATGAAATTGCAGCCAATTTCATTTCCATGGATGACAATGCTAGGCCCCATCGCACGAGAAGAGTATAAAATGCACTAGAGATTGAGAATGTTCAGAGATTACCGTGGCCAGCAAATTCACCAGACATGAATCCCATTGAGCACATGTGGGATTTCGTTGAATGAGCAGCCTCAAACAGAATTAATCCTCCTAGCACCCTCCCGGAACTCACACTCGAGGCCCAAGAAGAATGTTTTCATGCTGAAAGACGAGGATCATATCTCAGACCTTGAATCTTATGGAACTACGATTGTAATCCGTTTTTCTAATCGAGTGCTTCGTAAACCACTGATTGAGCAGGTACATGTCTTTCGGTTCATCTGAAATGACCCATGTTGCAGTTATCAGTAAACTCGCATTACAATTTTACAATTTTCTATGGACTTCCGTGCTAGTGAAGAAGTGCGGTACGCCGCTGTACACAAAATCAATTTTCAAACTTAATCTACCCTAGGTAATTGGACGCAGTATGATCATGTTGATGATTTATCGTTAAATTCGCGAAACGGAAAGCATATAAAATTTTACTTTTTGGGGTCCATACGATGAATATCTACTCGGCGATGGGAGTGGTTATTCTCTAAAATTTATAGACCAAGTTGTCTATTCAGCTGGGGATTAGAACGGAAATTTATGGAGGATCATCCGCGGTCAAGCCAGATTCAATCGGGAAGGCTAACGAATTCAGTTGTATTTCATTTTCGGTTGTTGATGAATTGGGAATTCGATAAGGATTTGGGAAATAAATTTCTCTTAGGGAGATTCTTCATGAAATTCTTAGTGAGGTAGTGCTTAAAGGCAACAAAAGAGTCGAGCAAAAAAAAACAAATGAAATCCAAGAAAGGAATTATAATCCTTTTCAATCGAAATTTGGAATGATAAATGCCAATACTTTTGTTTCTTTTATTGTTCATTTTTAATGTGGATATATTTTGAACAAAAAAAAAGAAG
The DNA here is from genome assembly GCA_015342085.1 of Leptinotarsa defecta. Classification (NCBI taxonomy): domain Eukaryota; kingdom Metazoa; phylum Arthropoda; class Insecta; order Coleoptera; family Chrysomelidae; genus Leptinotarsa; species Leptinotarsa defecta. The sequence goes on along the minus strand of WOGO01002062.1, from coordinate 11,534 downwards.
CTGAAAAGCTATATTCGACAGTTGAACTGCAATCCGCGAAGGTTCATTGTTGCTCGCATCTATAAATCCAGCTTCTCAACGAAGATCATTACTTCATCTGGTTAGCTGGCGAGAGTGGGTTTGCCAAACAGTAAAAATCTCTTGAAGGATAATTCACTCTAACGTTAACAAACCATGGTACACTTTCCTAAATCTATTGAGGATTTAATCAGGGATCAGTCTGCGACCTCTTTCGTCAGGTAGGTAAGCAATACAAATTGATATATTTGTTCCTTTCTATTTCAGGATTATGTTTAGTTTCGTGCCGCACCGGCTGGACTTCCTCTTCTAATAATCACTTCAGAAGATCTATGAGTAATACGTTTGATCTGTTTTGGTACTGCTCAGATGTATGAGCTCCTCCAAATATTTTTATTTTAAACTCCAGTTATCGAGGGTTTTTGTTTCAGAAATATTGAAGAAACAGCATGGAATTATAATACATATTTTGATTTTGAACGTGGTTTTGGTACTGATAAAAAATTCTGCACCAATCCTTTGGTTTTTGGAACTATGTATTTCGTAGTTATATTCTATTTGGTGTGTCCATATTGAGTTATTTGTTGACAACTAAATGTCTATATATAACCAAAAAAATGTCAATTTGCACTAAAACCCAGTAATGAAAAGTAATGTTTATTTTGGAGATATTATACAAATTTTTTAAAATATACACTAGAACCAATTCTACTTACAATCAAGTTGTCTGCACGCTGATTCCTGGAGATGGTGTTGGCCCGGACTTAATTCAGTCTGTTCAAGAGGTATTTTCAGCAGCAAAAATACCAGTTGAATTTGAAACCCATCTCTTTTCCGAAATAGACCCACAAAGAAGTGAAACACTAGATGAAGTTGTTAACTCCATAAAAAGAAATCGTGTTTGCCTTCAAGGAATACTCGCCACTCCACAATACAGCCCATCAGGAGATCTCCAGAACCTCGATATGAAACTGAGGCAATCTCTGGACCTCTACGCCAATGTCGTTCACGTGAAAACATTGCCGGGTATCAAGTGTAGACATGATCACGTGGACTACGTCATCATCAGAGAGCAGACAGAGGGAGAATATTCAGCGTTGGAACATGAAATCGTCAAAGGAGTAGTAGAGTCTTTGAAAATAGTCACCAGGAAAAAATCTGAGAGGATAGCTGAGTTTGCCTTCGAGTACGCTACTAAGAATCATAGAAAAAAAGTGACGGCTATCCACAAAGCGACAATCTTGAAGCTTGGAGATGGTTTATTTTTAGATTGCTGCCAAGATGTTTCTAAATGTTATCCAGAAATTGATTTCCAAACTATGATTATTGACAACTGCGCGGTTCAGTTGGTAACTAAACCTCAACAGTTCGAGGTTATACTAACCCCTAACCTCTTCGGAGCCATCGCCGTTAATATCGGGGCAGCTCTTGTAGGTGGCGCCGGAGTTGTTCCAGGGGCCTCTCACTCAGAAAAATGTGTAATTTTCGAGCCAGGTGCTAGACATACTTATTCAAAGGCAGCCAAAAAGAACGTGGCTAATCCAACTGCGATGCTACTTTGTTCGGCTGAGTTACTCAAACACGTGAATCTACCGGAGTACGGCAATATGATCAATAAGGCGGTGTTGAAAGTCTTGAGAGATGACCAGGTGAAAACAAGAGATATCGGAGGAGATACTGGCACTCGGGAGTTCACAGCAGCTATTGTACGAAACTTGGAATTACCAAACAATGGAAGTAGATGAAATGCGCACTACGGCTTCATTTGAAAAATGATTAAAATAAATATAAGTACAAAAAATGCTCTATTAATTTCATCATTTAATTTGTGAGTTCTGTTGCGATAAATGAAATATTTGAAAAAAATGTAAGTTGATAGAAAGAATTGGATAAAATTTATTTGTGAATATTTAAAAAAAGTTTTTTCAAGTTAAAGGAACCATGGTTCGAGCCCACAGGCTGAACGATCGATTTTCACTGCCTATTGTCCAACCCGTGCTTAAAACCGCACAATGAAAGTTAAGACCTCGTTGATCCTTAGCTCTCGAAAGTTTCGAATTTTGAGGGTTGTCGTTGGAAGTGGCCGACAGCTGGTTAACGGAGACAGATTCTAACGGAATTCAAGTAGTAATTATATTTTATTCTGTTCCAGTTTTGTAATTTACTATATATAAATGTTGGATTGAAACATTGGATGATGGAAAATGTAAGAAATTAATTTACCAAATGACATAAGTATTCAAAAGGTTTTATTTTTACAGTTATTTGTAATTGATAACTGTACCAAAAGTTCTGTAGACGTCATGTTACTCCTTCACTTCCTTTATACACGGAAAGCTGGCGTTGAAAATGGAGGTTGATATTTTTAGATTAGGTCACTTTTTAGTAATGGAATCTAAATTTCCGTTAACGAGACACCTGGCGCTGCTCGCAAAGGTAAAAAATCATTCAGTTCGGAATGCTTGAATACCAGAAGAAATAAATTATAATAGAGGTGTTTCTATACAAATATAATAGAGCCATTTTGTGCATAACTGGTCACTGGTGTTGGGAAGATGTGCTGAAATCAATAGACATTAACAATTCAAAACTATTCTTCTATTTTCTGTAAAAAGGATTACGATGGCCGGTAATTAATAACGTTTAATGGACAGATACCACATTTTGTTTACACAATGTGTATTTGAATGTTTTTACAAAAGTGTTTTCTCTACTTTCACTTTTTATAAAAACCAACCAATTGTTTATTATCGCTTTTAAAATAGATTCGAAGAAAAAAAACTGAATTTTGAAAACTTTACCTTTCTTTCGATGTTACCTAGACATTTGATCAATTTACTCGAGTAACAGACAGATGAAAAATATTATAACGAAAAATGATATGACTTTGCCTCAGTGTAGATTCTTGCATCTCTGACCATCGGGCACAATTGGTATCTACTAAACTTTTCGTGTGTACCAGTGACTGTAAATTCATACGTGAAATATTTTTTTCAGAAGGTTATTTACAAGATTTAATAACCAATCTATGCAATCTATGAAGAAAACGACGCATTATTGAAATAGCATCTGGTAATGGAAATTATGTGAATGTAGTAAATTAGTTCAACAGTCATTATGTCAATTCTATAAACTATAGATTTTACAAAGCTGAAATTTGTCCAAAAAATTAATTATAAAGTTAGTGAGGTCTTATTTGTGACAAGATTACGTCAGTCAGTCAGTTAAAGTGAAAATTCGCGCTGTCTCAGATTCCAGACCAGTGTAGCCAGGAATCCTCACCAGTGTGATCAGCAATCCACACGATTTGTTGAGTATTTCTATTGAGAAGAGTTTGTTGCCAGTTCATATGTCCCTCTGCAGGTCGAAATATCTGTCCCAAATCTGAAACCGTCTACGGCACTTGTACCAAAACCTGAAGATGCTTTCGACTCAATGAAAATCTGCTTTTATTGGGTCTTCCTCTTAGAGGATCCAGCCCTCTGGAGTGCCATTCGCAGAGTATATAAATTTTAGTGTTATATAGGAGTCCAGAAAGATGTAGAGGGGAATTCGGTTTGGAAGAATTTCCAAGGCAGCTGATGTGTTGTGGATGGTATTTATTGTTGACAGTCCGGCAAGCCTGTGTTGGTACACTAGAGAGTCCAACAATTATTCCATACATCCAATGGATTTTCTGCAGACATGATGATGATCGACATGATCACAGGGATAGATAGAATAGTAAATGTAGAACTTTTGCCAAGTAAGCGTTCTGGTGAGTTTTTATTCAGTAAATGCAACCAAGATACCCTAGTGAAAAAGACTATCACAGTTTGTCTTGAATTTACAGACATCTGCTTCCCCTGGAACTATTATGAACATCGTTCTTGTCTTTGGAGGACTTACAGACTACCCCTTTTAGCGTGGTTCTTATCAAGGGTCGTCTGCTTAATCTTGCCGACCTGCTTCTCTTCTGTCAAGGACATTAGGCATATTATCCATAAAGAGTGACCAGAAGATAATGTCCCGCCCTGTGAGAAATCCCTGATCATTCTAAACCTAAGGATGTCATTTTAAAGAGTATGTTCTGTTCTGTATATGAGAATGACATGGATTCGTCCGGCATTGATCGATTTTATTTATCTATAACAGACTGAAAATAGTCAAAAATAAAGTCGTTTTTCTAATGGGCCTTTCAAATATAAAATGTTAATCAACAGTAAATGTTCAAATGTGATATGTATATGACATATTCTTAACGGTACAATGAAAAGTGTCATCAATCATCACATCAAGGTGTAGGATATCAGAGAACCTTCTTCATACTTTCTAGTGTATTTTTCCCCTCATGGAGCAAGCACTACTACCATGTATCAAATGGAACAGAAATCTTCCGTCGCTTTCCGCGTTTCCTTTGATGAGAATTTAAGTGCAATATCATCTACAACGATCACCGACTGAGCTAATCCTGACGTGAAACGAAAGATCGATATCATCATCGTCTTGAGGGGACTTTCACTCGTTCCGGCCGAAGGGAGCCGTAAAAGCAGCCACTTGCAAGGACACACATATACAGCTTGTGTGTTGGTTGAGAGTTTACCGCTCCATCCTGGCCAATTTTACGACTTCTAATCTAGGGACAGTAGTGATGGTTATTCACCGACAAGATGAATGAATACTTCCTCCATTTCAACAGATATACAAATTTGTGTTTGTGTTGAAGAACTCACTAGTGATGTTCTTGACAAGTGAAACAGTGAAGACAAAAAGAAGGAAACTGTTCCTGCTCCAAATATTTTATATGCATTCAACCAATCTCATACGGTATTTCTGTACTAATATTTTTTGGAAAAAACTTGATACGTCAATTGCAGATCCATGTTAATAAGCAACATCAACATGACGATTATTTTAAAAGAATCAATGTGACACAATTTTTTTTTAATTTCAAGAACACCTTATGTAAGGTCACTAGAGGTCTCGAAAAAAAATTCATTGGTGTTGTTGGGTTGAACATGTCACCTATTTACACAGTGCATTCCAATTAAAACGAGCCACCCTGAATAACTTTTGGTACAATGATTTGCAGGAAAAATAAAACAACACATCAACCATAGTATACAGGGGAACACATTTTGTCATATTCACATTTTATGTTACTTCCCCTATCGAACCCCCAGAGCATGTCATCAACTACCTCAAAATTTGAATGGGCAGGAATTTTACGTGACCACATCATAGGACCTTCTTTTATCGATGATAATTTGACTAGTTATGAATATTTGGATATGTTGGAGAATCGAATAATACCGTGCATGAATAGGGCAATTGAGGAGGATATAAAATTCGAAAATGAAATAGTTTTTTAGCAGGATGGTGCACCTCCTCATTATGCAGCTCTAGTGAGACAATCTTTGGATGATCATTTTCCTGGTCGCTGCATTGGCAGAGGAGGTCCTACAGAATGGCCACCAAGGTATCCAGATCTAGCTCCTGTAGATTTCTTTCTATGTGGTCATTTGAAGTCTAACGTGTATGAGATAAAATCAACAACATTAGAATATTTGAGAGAGAATATCATGAGGCATTGCAGAGAAATAACTCCCGAAATTCTCAACCATGTGAGGGCGGCAATGGAAGCTCGTTTGTACCATTGTATGGAAGTTGGTGGAAACGTTTTTGAACATTTACTATAGAACATTTTTTTCTTCTCTTTGTCCAGTCATCAGATGTTGATTAAAGAATTAATAAAAAATCTCTTTTTCTGATTTATTGCTTCTCTATTTGTCTCTAGAACGAATATTTCAAAATGTGGCCTCCTGTATGATTGTTGGCCCGTTTTTTTTATTTTTCCTGCGAATTATTGTTTCAAAAGTTATTCAAGGTGGCTAGTTTTCAACTCAAATAATAATTAGTAGCTCCCGAATCATAAGCTTCAGACCATATGTTTTATACTTTGTTTAAATTTGCTCATCATGGAGTATCTGATAATGTGAAACAATATAGGGTGATCCATTTAAAAAATTGGTGACATGCTCTGGTTGTGCGATAGGGAAAGTAACATCAAATGTGAATATGTCAAAATGTGTCCCCCTGAATACTATTGTTGACGTGTTTTTTTATTTTTCCTGAAAATCATTGTACCAAAAGTTACTCACAGTGGCTCGTTTAAAATGGAATGCACTGTATATTAATGACTACTTGTTATGATACCCGAGACTTACCTGATTTCTATCTATAATCATTCAGTGAAATAATGAACAACGAACTATTTGGAACACGAACCTTGCCGCTGTTCATTTCACATGTTTCGATTTCTAAACTTTTGAAGACAATTTCAAGCTTTCCTCACTTATTCTGTAGCTATTTTCTAAGGCATATTGAACGACACTAGACTTCGCTGGTCCATGAAATTGAATATGTTTCTTGTAGCGAATTACCATAGTTCGCTTAGTTTGACCAACATATTTTTTCGCAATGCTCACAGCTTATTTCATAAATCTCAGACTTTTCCTATTCCGTCGTCTCATTATTCGGCTTGCTCTACACTTGTTGAAGTTTTTAAAAGCAGTTTTGAAAGCCACTTTCATGTTCAATTTTCTGATGCAAACCCGATAAGGGTTTACAATTCGATTTATATAAGAAGCATACGAACATTTTCAGATTACAGCTCCTACGTAACATCAATATTACGGTTATAACAAACTATAATGAAAAAAAAATTAAACAATACATGTATATACAGAGCTGTTGGAATTTCAAAATGAATATTTAAATTTAGGACATAAAATGACAGTTCATATATATTTTTTGCGTACATATCTCCTCAATCATCGCAAAAGGCCGTTCTTTCATGGGTCTCTTCAATCTTGGAAACACTTTCAAACAAACCCTATAGGTAAATCTGGATCGCCGTTGACGTCATTCAACAATGCCAAAATTCTCAGCAACTTCTCTAATAGTGATTCAACAATTCTCCATAACAATTTTTTCCCTTTCTCAACATTTTCATTGACGTGCTGAAGCTTCCAGGGGGGAGCGTCGTCATTCACATCTTCTCGACCTTCTGTCAAAAGATTGTACCACTTGTAAACATTATTCCAACTCAGTGGCAGAGTATGCCACTGTGAACATTTCAAGTAGTTTTGAGCGCTTAATTCCATTTTTAAAACAATATTTCATGCAAATTCTTCGATTTATTCTTTCGATAGCAGAAATTCGCCAAACACGTGAAACACTTCCAACTTTTATGCATCTCACCAACAAAAAAAATGGTAAACAGCAGACACTGTTAACATATGTTCGAGATGAGTGTACAACATAAAAAAAACGCTAATCGAATATATGTAGCCCGCGAAATTTGAACATTAACCTTATTTTTTAAAAGTCCACGCATTTGTTGGTAATAATCGTATTCAAAGTATATATCTGAATTAATAAAAATCAGTTGTTATCTTCCTGAAATTTTTAAAGAACGAGAAGGTTTTCGTTGCAGAGTCTGTATTATTTGAAGTGACAAGTTGTGTATTAGAGAATTTCGGAAAAACGTCAGTTTGAGAAAAAGCTTGAGTCCTAGAAGATGACACAATTTGTTATCGTTGAAAAAACAATTACTCTTTTGTATTTTTCCAAATATAACTCATGAGCTACAGGTCACATTATTACAAAACATTTGGCCCACTTCAAATGTAACGATCTCCTTTTTGTATGAAAATTTGACCCTAAAGTGCATCAATATTTACTCAATATAGATCAGAGTGCAATGTATGTTGATTCAGTTCATACTTTTAAATCAGGTCGCTGATTAGATTACCGCATAATTGGTAGTCGAAAAAGCAATTCCACTAGACAACGAAATATTATATAACTTTTCAATGCCACAATTTTTATTATCCCTTAAAAAAATAGTTTTACATAATTTGCACAGAATTTCATTTGACTCAGTCTATTGACATTATCTTTCACCCTCTCTATTAATAATACCAAACCAGACATCACGAATTTGACACGAACTTCTCCAGTAAACATTTCAGGAGCAAAATTTATGTAATTTGTCACGTACACCTCAAATTGTGGTACTTATAATTAGACGATGGTACAAACGAACAATATCGCTTCAATACCAGGATAGTTTTCATTAACAATTGAGGTGAAGTGTAAGGAGTGAGCAGAAATTATACATCAAATTCAAAAACATTGATTTTTTTTGTTTGCTGATGAATATACTCGAATCTCAACCACGATAAAAATTGAAAACGTTTAAAGAAAGTATGTTTGTACTTATTCACGCACGTAAGAATTTTTAAATTATTTCACACTGTGATTAATTTGATTATTCCTTTAAATTTATTCATGTATTCCCAATGTTAATTAAATTTATTTTGATACTATTGTCATGCTGTACTGTGCCACCCTGCTGACCAAATCAGGTTTTAGGAATCTGACCTGAAAGATCACCATATAAACTAATCGGCTTTGTTGAGAAGTAGGGTTTATTTGGTAGGGTTTATAGGTGAAAGCTACAATGAATCCTTGCGGGTTGCGGTGGAGGGTCGAATAGACCCACTCACTTTTGATCTAACCGAACCTAACTGTGTATGGGACAACCTGGCGATAAATTTTATTATTTGAAATTTTTAGATTACTTTAAGAAAGAAACATTTAATTTTAATTAATATTTGGAATGATTTGATTTGTTATTGACTTTTTTTAATTAAAATGTTGACTAGCTAAATTTAGAGGCTTCCTCTCCGATCGCGACAGGGGTCGGTGGTGCGGATAACGACCGTCCTCAAAGATGGGACGATTTTATGAAATATAAAGTGAATGAAAAAACTTGTGACAGCTTTGCCTCGAGCAAGACAGCTGCGCCCCGGACGAAGCTTCTATTCACTATGGACAGGAGGAGTCTGACAAAATGCGCTGGACTGAAAAGCAACGGCCATATAAATTGAAGAAGAAGAAGAAGTTAACTTCATATTTTCGGTTTTTCGTGACAGTGTGCGCGCGCATAGTAAAAATTTACTCTCATCATTTTTCTCTAACGCGCCAAAAGAAATATAACTTTTCCATGTGTGTCCGAGATATTCACCCAAATGTTTAATTGAAACGGGGAGCAAAAAATGTTCAATTTTATAATGAAGTAGTCTGAAATGGGTTTAACTTATTGCAAGTTAATATTTTCCAAAAAGGTAGGGATTTCTATTTGGTTCTGACAGTTCAAAGATGAAACTAGCAGAACCCACAGATTAAAAAACACTTAGAAAATCGGCTATAGGACACAATAGGAGCCTAAAATGAGCCCAAATTCATGTTAAAGCTAGCATACTCTGAACGAAGAACAAAAATTTCTGGAATAGATTATATAATTGCCCAGAAATTATGAGAACTCAAAGTGATTCTGCTAGTTCAACAGGGGTTACCAAACGAATTTTCCACACCGTGAGGTAAGTGATAATTGGGTCCAAAAATTAGGTGCTCTGAGCGGACGGAATGAGCCAAGAATGACAGCCTTCTGGATTCGTCCGGCCAAGATTTCTGCCTTGGTGCGTCAAGCCGACATGATCTTGAGATTGAAGAGTTGAGAGGGCATCATTCCACCAAACACTCCAATAATAAGAACAATCATTTAAACAGTGTATTCCGGTTTGTATTTGTTTATGTATTCTGAACAGTGTATTCTATTTATCTCACCCAGAACTAAAAACTCCATGACGAATATACACTTGCTCTAATTGTTGAAAAAGATTACAACACTAGCATTATTATTAGTACTACTATATTTTTATGCCTTACTGAATCTAATTATGCATCCAGTAGGGCCAGCGTGGATTTCTGAATTATGTGTAAACAAGTTGTAGTACATTAAACTGGAAAATCAATAAGTTCTCTCGAATGATCAGCGACTACTGCAGATATGAACAATTGAAAAATTATGAAATAATTCGCTTTCAAATTAAATGTCATGTTCAGACAATGTAAGCTCGAACCCTTATTTTCCTTATCATAACGCAACATTTGACTTTTTCGTGACTCACTCCAACGGCGCTATTATATTTTTTCAAATCATCTCACAGACCCGCTATTATTATACTATGAAATACGTTCCTCAGCCTACGGCTTTGCGTTAATTCCTGTGTTAACGGCCTACAAATTTCCCCAAAACAGTTATCGTTCTCCATCTTCGGCAAATGGAGGTTCTTGAACTCTGCGAACACCTACAAATGTCTTTGTATCGATTCGAAGATCGTAGCCCATTATTCAACGTGGCCTGCAATTATGAAAGTTAATTAAACAACAGCCGACAGCCTCTATCGATGCAACAATCGCCATAAATAATTCTCTGGTTACGATCACTGGGCTGGAGGGTGGATTTTAGTGCGAACGATATAGGGAATTTCAGGGTATTTGGGAACAAAATTTTACTTTCCTTGAAGGTGCATTTCTGATACCAACGCTGGAAAAATTAAAAAAACAGGAATCAAATTGTATTGAATGTACCTCAAACTAATTGAAGACTATTACACCGACTAAGATGGAAAATCAAATTGTATGTATATTCTCAAATTGAAAGTGTTAAATGTCTGAATAATTGCAATATGGTGCATGTACAATTGCAATCATGAATGCAATATATATATATCAATAAATAGATGTTTCAAATAATACAAGAATGATATTATTTACGAATGTTTTCCCCGTTAGTATATATACTATTGGTTCACAGACGTCTTGGTAGGTAGTTAGTTTTGAGTTAAAATAATAAAGGTGTCAGTTCAATGCATAAGGTTAATTGATAACTAATATTTACTATGTTCTAGGTGCTAACTACAAAATACCACTACTTGCTCTTACGAGTTCACGGAATATTCTTGGTGATATGAAATGTTCCTTATATGTTAAAAAGAAGCAAAAGTTGTACAAGGCAAAATTAATAAATGAAGTAGATCCTACTTGTATATTCCTTTGGAGGTTGTCCTTTCTTTTACAATCCCCAACAACGGCTTTCTATACAAGGTCCGTCCAGTTTATCAGGATTGGGGGAAGTCTGTACTGTAACTAGCAGAGGAAATCAAGCAAGCTCTATCTACTAAGCAGGGATGAAGCTGTCTTCAAGCAGTTAGGTGTAAAGCAAAGTTCTAAACATGCATGCTAGCTAAATTGGTGTATAGCTATAGGACATAATGATGTGGGAGCTGGTAATATCCTTCGTACAGAGAAAACGTAAAACTAGGTACTAAACAAAAAGAGACCTGAAAAGACAAAAAAGTTACTAACCTGTGGATTCATTAATACATACGAAATGCACTTATTAGAGGATAATCCCCAGAATGTGTCCCAGCAGAATACCTACCTTCGATGGAGGGTGGTCTCCGAGAGAGTTTCGTCAGGAAACGTTTAAGGTTAGTTGAAAACCAAAATCCACATTGAATGGTTAAAATATCAATCCTATGACAATTTTCTTGATGGTTTTACAACTACTTTTTATTTTTCAGACTCAGAAAATCCTCTATAACTTGAGAAAATCAGAACCA
>WOGO01002061.1:0-16597 GCA_015342085.1 Leptinotarsa defecta | reverse complement strand
TATATGTAAGTAAGAAAAAGGATTTGAAGCTTTACAACTTCTATTTAATTATCTGCGAGCGCTTTCGACAGCTGCTCGTGCTATCATCATCTAGGCTCTACTACTAGGAGCGCTTTCGACAGCTGCTCGTGCTATCATCATCTAGGCTCTACTACTAGATGATGATAGCACAACCAGATGTCAAAACCGCTTGCAGATAATTGAATAGAAGTTATAAAGCTTTAAATCCTTTTTGTGAGTTACATTAATATTAAAATACTGAAAATAAAGGAAAATTAGTTGCATCATTCAAAAAAAAAATATATATATGTCTGTCTGTCTGTACTTGGGTACTTGATAAAAATAACTGCGTAAACGCATACGAATGTGTATGATATAAATCAAAAAGAAGAAAGTGCAAGAACACTCAAAAAGAAAGGCAAATCACAAACACGTGTTTTTTGCTATTGACCTCATCAATGCGATGTAGCCAAGTGTGAATGGCAACAACTGGTTATGAAAAATTAGAAACATGACATACTTTCAATATATATGTGGTAATTTATGAAATGTTATGTACCATTGGAAAAACACCTTTCAATGTGTAAACTTAGTTCTTGAGCTCTTATATTTGCCCTTTTGGGTTTTCACTTCTTTTCTTCTATATATAATCTGTTTATATTATCAACCTGTTATACACCTGCTTGCGTATTATGTATTGTGCACTTGAACGAATAAAGAATATATATCTATTTATCTATCTATGAACGGAGTCAATAACAGGAGTCGACCGCACATTTGTGCTAGGAAGCTTCGCCTGAAAACGGCTCACGCAAGGAATATAAGGGTTTGCAAGTTCATTTATGAAACTTGAGAATCAATATAGACAATATAGAGTTTTGTAAATGCGAATAAATTTTGAACATGAACATGAAAATATAATTAGTGGAGACAAAACTGTTTTGAGTGCTTATAAATTCGCAGTTTTTTTAATAGGTTCAAATTTTCAACTTAGCTAGATTTGCAGGTAGATTACTGAATTATAATTTTTTTTGAGAGACAATTCACAAGCCAACTGGTAGTTTCAGAACTTTTTTTTAGATAAATTATCAATTCTTGAAAAATCTATTTTTTATGAATTTGTCATATAGCAGGAAAACATGTTTAAGAGATGTGTAATGTAATCGTCAGGGGAAGTCTTTCGTTTATTTCAACATATATGTGTAAAATTTCAAAAAAATTAGGTGGAATATCTTGAAAAAACATTCAAAGTAATACAATCCAGTAGAAATATAAAAATATCCTCATTCAACTAGTTACACTTATTTACAATAAATAGAAATAAAGATGATGTAGGTGATAATAAAAAGAATATTTTCCTAGCTGAACTTAAAAAACTCCAGCTTCTTTTCAGTTAATGTGATTAAATAATTTCCATTTTGATTCTGCACACTTCCCAAGTCCAATATGGGCTCATGGGCTGGCACCGAACACACTCTCTGACCAGAGCTAATACTCCACAACCAAACACTTTTACTGGATTCTTGATATGCTGCTACATAGTCCTGTTTATCAGTGACAAAACAAGATTTTGAAAGCAATTTCTGCATTCCACCTCCCTGGAATGTGTGGATTATATTACACTGAATTTCTTCAGAATTTGATTTCTCTAATGTACACAGTGAGTGTCTTGAATAAGATATCCTATTATTTGGTCTGGAGGAGATGAGTAACTGTTTCATACTGGCATTGTATTTCATACTGATGAATGGGCCTTCTATAGAGAGAGAATGTCTTTTATAATCATTGCCTGCATTTTCAAATGCCCACAAAGAGTTCAACTTGCAAGAAATGACTCCTCCATTCACCAAATCAGCGGTAGGACTTGAGGGAAGACTAGCTACAGACACAACAGGTGACATGTCACCTGGCACCGATAGTGTAGATAATACAGTGTTCATCACCCGTACATCATATTTCACTACATCTCCAGATTGGGTACCGACATATAACAAATTTTGGTTATTGCTGTCCCAACAACAAGACCACAGTGGCACAGTATGTGAAGAGGTATGAGAAACAGCATTACTAATAGTGTCAACAACTTTGAACGACTTATCCAACGACGTAGTGAGAAACCAATTGTTGACTGGATGAAAACATACATCTCTGATTTGCTTGTTGTGAAGAGGAATAAAAGCTAATGGTTTATAGCAGGAGGTATTGAACTTTCTGATACCAAACCCTGAAAATAATCCGTTTGGAGATTTGGCAGAAGCGATTATTAAATCTGAAATGGAGCTGGCATCGAAAACACGGCTACCATTTTGTCTACAAACTTCTAAAGATTTGTCCATGAATAAATGTGGAGGTTTGAAATAAGTATCAGTTAGGTTATTACTAAAATATTTTGATTCAAGTCTATCATTTTTCAGTTCCTCGATCTCCTTCTTCAACTGAGCTATTTCCTGGTTCAAAATGTGCTCTCTACAAACATATTTAGATATATCCATTAAGGCTCTATTTCTCTCTTCTACGGCTAAATCTAACTGCTGTTTCATTAAATCAAGTTCTGCAGTATCAACAGCTACCAATTTCTTAGCATAAATGAATCTCAAGTCATTTTTGCGAACTGAATTTTTACATGTGGGGCACGATTTCTTTGGCTGACTTTCTAGCCAACGGTTTAAACACTTGTAACCAAAAAGGTGACCACACTTTAAAGCACAGATTCGATGTTCTCCAGAATTTGTCCAACTATCAAGGCAGATTGGACAGGTATCACCATCATCTTCATACTCATGGTTTTTATCACTGGTTTCTTGACTATGACAATGGTTGCTTTCCTCTGTTAAGTCTGTCAAGGACAGTACTCTTTCATCATCTGAAAACCTATTGATTGGTATGTCCACATAATTATGATCCAAATTTTCAGGCTGAACACTATTAGGCTCTAAATTAATATTCTCAGGTTGAACGTGATTTGGTTCCAAAATATTCCCAGGTTGAACGTGATTTGGTTCTAAATTATTTACGGCACGTTCAAGTGAAACTTCGGGATTCGAAAATGGAATAATAACTTCATCATGGTGTTCATCCATTGTTTCTTGAAAATTATGTATCAGGATCTGGTCAGGTTCATCTCCTCCACCTTCATCAGAATCTACATCCATGGCATAACCTCACCTGTAAACAATAATAATAGTATGTATTTTTGAAATAAAGCATTTGTGGTTTTGAAGTATTAAGAAGTATGAAGAAATCTTACTGGTATAGTATAACAATAAATGCCTGATCGTGATGGATTTGATTATTCAACCTAATCTTCAATCTTAGTACTTTTCCATAGTAGTATCAGACTGTAAGTATTCTAATCTCATAAATAATAGTAATTTTCGGGTCTATCTGATCAACAGATAACAGAAGTGATAGATTGATTGGTCCTATTTTTTCAAACATATTCCACACATTTCAAAAACACTTTCTTTTAAACCCTCCACTGCAGTGACGTCATAATATCTATGTCATAGTATTGGTCTATGTCATGTCTATGTAATTTGTGTCTATGCTTGAGTCATAGTATAGCTACAACCAGTAGTGTCACTCTTGTCGGAACCTTTGATGTTTGTGTCTCACAGTTTTAGAACTACTGCGCATCCATAATTACCCGCGACGAGTGGATCAGCTCAAATAGTGAATAATAGATATGAACTGCTCGACAGTGGAACAAATTCAATGGAAAATTAAATGGGTTTTTTATAGTAATGTATAATATTAACGAGAAGCTAAAGGGACTTGCAACTTCAAACATAGCTCAGAACTGGATGAAATGTAATATTTTTGCATACTGCATGAATAATATGAATTGTATAAAACCGTGACGGAGAGATTCTAACGATGAAAATAAATGATTTGCTTGCCCAACCCAGCCGGTTGTCTTCAGATGCAACAACATTGAAACATACATGTATGCACGTGGTTATTCTCAACTGAATAAAGAATAATACTCATTGCTTTTTTACAAGTATCACTGCAAGTGTTCTCCTTGAAGAACATTGCACAAATAGATGCCAGATTTCCCTGCAAGTGGTCACCCTGTTCGTATCGAAACAAAATTCTACTAATTGGCGTAAAGAAGTAGAACTTCTTTACGCGCACTTGACTTGGGGAGTAAACTGACGAATGCGTGAAAAGAGCGTTGCGAAAAGTATGATCGGGCCAGGCGAATGGAAGTTGAGAGGGAGGTATGAGTTAGTGAAGATAGGAGAAGAGTTACGTTTCTTATATTACCGTAGGGGCAAGAGAGAGAGGTGCGAGCATAAATTTACGGTCGAATAGGCTATGAAGAATTAGGAGAAAACTATCATACGTTACCACTAATTTTAGCAGAGGATTTCAATGTTAATTTCGCGTCCGGAGATGAACAACTATTGGTAAACTTTCTACAAGATAAATTAGAACTACAAATGGATAATAACCGAAATAAGCCTACTACAAGACATGGAACAAATGCAAAGACACGTCCGAAGAAGCCATTGTATGCGTTTTTGTAACAATTTTCAGTGAAAGTCTAATAATGAAGTGTCATACATGAAACAACAATCGACGCAGATTTCTCTAGATATCTTTCTTATTTTCATTCGAAAACATATGTATTTTATTTCTTATACCATGAGTCTATGGTCTCGGTCTTTCAATCAATCACAGTAATCACTGATGTATCCGATAATGAAAATAATAAATGAATATAAAAAATCTATTAATAAATGTTAATTTATCAATGAAAACCCATACTGTGCTCGAGTGTTCTAGCACAGTAGAATGCTAAAGTCTTCAGATTTCTACTGCGGTTCTAGTAACCAAAACAAGAACAGAGATATACACAAATTATAGTTAAAAATTCTACCAAACTGAATAGAGAATGTGAAGTATGCCGAGTTCAAATATTTAATATTTTTAACGACTCGAGTTGGTAACTATATAGAGCTTAGGAGAAATATAATTATTCACGTAGTCGAATAGTATTTGATAAATATGACCTAACAAAGTTACTCTTAGATAATGTTGAAACTCAATGAATTATTGTGAAATTTAAAATGTTTTTGCAAGCGGGGGTATCTACTTCCGTTTCAACTAGCTCTCCTCATTCTTTAACTTTTAGCGCTTCATTTAAAATTTACACTTCTGCTACAATGGCGCCTCCTTAATTTAATGTCTTTGGACGGACACTTTCTGATACACAGAGATGGTTCTCCTTGAACCTCTCTCCTTATACCTTTACCCACCATATACACAAATAAAATACAATTTCGAAAAAAAGAGCAAAGTTTTCAATGATTTTTATCCTTGTTTGCAGGGAAACCAATATAAAATTCTTACTTTGAATGACCCGAATATTAGAATCCCTATATAAATATCAAATCGGAAAGAAATAATCAAAGTGATGAGTTTATGAAGAAACTCAACATTATAATAAAATCTGGTAACGTATGTAATCCAAATGTAATTTTTCAGTCAAACCGTCGTCCAAAATCAAAATATTGTCGCGTCATATTGTTATTATCCGATCCTCTATTTAGCAATAAGCAATAGCAATAAGCAAAAATTAGTATTAAGTGAAATTTCAACATGATACATATTCCATGTTATGGTTCATTATACGTTATTTTTCTGCTCAATTGGTCCGGAAATGATTGATGTGATGATATACGTGGTCTATTAAAAAAATAAGATGATTGTGTAAATTTCGTGAGCTACGTACATTCGATTAGCGATTTTTTATGTTGGTACAGTCGTCTCGAACATATGTTCACAGTTTTAGCTATTTAGCATGCTTAGTTTGTTGGCAAGAGGCATACGAATTAGAAGTATTTTGCGTGTTCGACGATTTTCAGCTATCGATAAAAATGGGCTAAAGAATTTGCAACAAATTTTGTGTAAAGAGTGAAATTTTAATTATCTACGTCACCTACTCTACTATCACTACGTCACTACACCAACTATCCTACAGATCATTGTCACAACCTAAAATTATCGGCACAAGATTAGACAAGTGATAAGGTACAATTCTGAAAATTATCTTTATGAGCAGGTACTCACTTGTAGCTTCTTTTGAGAATATGAAAATCTCTTTGGGTTCAAGGATATTCGACTTCTTTGTCAGCTGCCGTCGGTTACTTTTCTCGGCAACATAAGTTGCCGAGATCACTTCATTTTTAACATTTCATTGAAAAGTACATATTTTACTTTGGAAAATCTAAACTTTTTGTTTATCATTATAGTCGACTTCAACATCGCCTAACAAGATCATAGTAATGAGTGATGATGTTTTGACTTTTTTCGCCTTATCAGCAATATAAACCCAGATCACTAACCACATAGATTTTTTTTTTACCGTTCTTCATTTCAAAGGCTCTATATTATTTGACAGTGATTTGGAGATTCTTTTGTAAAATGATATAACTTCAGATAAAGTCAAATGTTCAACTATAAGCATACATCTTCAATTTCGCCTCATTTGCTACATCTTCTTGATAAAAGTAATTCTTGGTCTACTGCGCCGAAGGGAAGCAAAGGCCATAAAAAAAGAGAAGAAGAAGAAGTAATTTAAATTCATATTTCTCTTTCACAGGGCCTCTTTCTCTAATGTAATCCGCAAGGTATCAAGTAGCAAAGTGAAGGCATGGTCAACTAGTTACAACGGTCTATGCCCTAATGAAAATTGAAAGAAAGACTGTCAAATTTGTAGTGAGAAAATAAAGGAAAAATATTTCTTATGATGAGTTATTTTCATTAAGTTTCAGTTGAGTGTTAGTTCTTCTTCATATTTTTGAATAACTTCAATACTCAGAATGGCAAATATAGCAGCGCAAAGAATTAAAAGGGAATTCAAAGAAGTTGTTAAAAGCGAAGAGGTTAGAATTTGTCTATTATCATCTGAATTAAGCAGTCAGAATTTAGTGATGAATGGTGCAAATTTTTTTTCAGGTAGCAAAGTGTGCTATAAAAGTGGAACTTTTAAGCGATGACTACACGGAACTGAAAGGTGAGATAGCTGGTCCTCCGGATACTCCATATGAAGGAGGAAACTTTGTGTTGGAAATTAAAGTACCTGAAACGTATCCATTCAATCCCCCAAAGGTAATATTCATTAAAATAATATTTATATATTATTATTCTATATATAAAATTCTTGTGTCACAGTGTGACACTTCCCAGCAAAGGCTTAACCGATTTTCATGAAATTTCATATTTATATTCCGTAGGTTTGAAAATAGGTTTTAAACTATTTTTCATACCCCTAGGTGATAAGGGTGCTCCACCCCAAACATTTTTTCAACTTGTTTTCGTCAAAATTTTTTGTTTTAAATTTTTTATGATGTGACATTAAAAATACATATAACCCCCAATTTTTACCCTTCTATCACCAACCCCTATTTTTTAATAGCCATTTAAGTAATTCAATCATTTTTAACCCTGATAATAGAAATAAGTTATTCCCACCAGGCGTTTACTGGTATCATTTCTCACTCAATAAACAGCATGGAGTAGGGATGTGAACTCATTGGATTTGCCAGGCATCCCTCTGTAATTTGAATCCACTCTGGCTGTGCAACGGCTCACGATTGTTCATTAAAACAAATAAATGAAATATGTTGTCGAAGCCAGAATTTTGAATGGCAAGTTCCTAGGTGGAAATATATCAATACCACAAATCCGTATTATACCTACAGATGTGTCAATTCATTTCAAACGTGTGTAATTTCCAATTAGATTGGCATTTGCAATGACCATTAATACATCCCAAGGCCAAACAATGTCCGTTTGTGGCTTGCATTTGAGCACACCATGTTTTTCACATGGAAAATTATATGTGGCTTGCTTTCGAGTGGGCAAACCAGTTTGTTTGTGTTAGCTAAACATGGACTAACGAAAAATATTGTACACACTATATCATTAAGGGATTAATATTATTTGTGAGTGTTATATAACACTTGTCACTGACTCGTCTCGTCACTGACTATGTTCCCATTTTGTTCAGTTCCAAGAGAACAGTGTTCTCTTGGAGAGAGATGGCAGGAATACTTCCTTTCTGGGACCAATTTCTTTGAAGGTTTGTATCATGTATAAGTGAAGTAATATATTCTGTGAGTAAAATTATTGAAAATGCAGATGCCCCATGAATTCTCATTTTACTTTTTCAAAACTGAAACCAAAGATTTCTTTATTATTTGTAGAATTACCACTTCATGTTTCGAAATATTCGATATGAAATTGACATTTTATCCCTATTTCAATAAAATCATATCTCTATCATGAAAATACTAGATTTTGTAATCCATTTGTCACTGAAATTTTCTATTAATACGAACGAACTGTCTTCGTCAGATCTCTTCTTGAACTCATCCCCACAGTTTGGTCCGTTTATTATTGGTGTTAGATCAAGATCATCAAAATGCTTCAGAATAGGTTAATCAAGGTCTGCGATGTTAATAATGTCTGGCTTTCGTTATGTTACGCACAGCTTCTTTCTGTAATATGAAAACTCTGAAGATGAATGAAACTTGCATTATCCCAGCATAGCAATCCATAAGAAATAAACTTGATGAATCAGATATGTTGTTGGATATCCTGAAATAGTAATCCTAATCCTAAGGAACCGTCATTTCTACCAAATCATCTGATGGTTTTCAAATACTGTCCTAGTAGATATACCCATGGCCAAACATTAATTATTGAACATGAGAGATTTTTGAACTTCAATAATTTAACAAGTATTGATAAACACACCGATTTACTGGTAGAGGAACAGTTTGAATATTCAGTAAATAAGACTATCTTACTGACAGGCAATTGATTTTAATATTAATTATTTGAATAATGAACATCGGTGCTGTTTTAGATTATTTATTTATTTCAACTTGACAATGTATATTAAAATGTATCTTTGTGAGTGAAGACACGCCCAAAGAAGCCATTGTATGGCGAAACAAGTACTGCTTTTTGTAAAACTGTTTAGAGTAAGTTTCACAGTAAAGTGTTTTTTGAATATATTTCAAAAGTATGTGTGCAGACAATTTGGGACCATTACATGAGTTTCCGGGTTTTGCCTTGATCTATCAATCTCCAGTTTCAAGTGCGGCAGTCATCTTCAGTGGCGTGGTTGACGTACTTTTCTTGACGTATCAACAGTTTCAGTTGACTAAGCCATTATATGACTCACACAGTGAATAAAAATTAGTCTCTCAAAGCCTTAAAAGCAAATTTGTGTTTTTTAAAGTATTGATATTTTATTGTAAATTTTGTTATATTTCAATATGTGGAAGAGAATCTGCCTTCTTATTTATTTTCTCAACACATTTTGATATTTTAAATCAATCTTGTAAATATTATTGCTTCACGTTCTTTTGTGATAACTGTTTGCTACCTTGTTTATCAATTTTCCATTGTCAACAAAATTATTTCATATGATGATAAGCATTTCCGATTGAATTGAAAATTATGACTTTTATTTATGTATATGATTATTTTTATTTCTTTGTCAGTTAGATTGTATCACAGACTTCAAGATTTGGATCATAAGTTATAAAAATTTGGTTTTTGAACTGATTTATGTTCACATGAATTAAGGAAAAAACTGAACCCAGAAAAGAACTCTGCAGAACCATATATTTCAAGTTTTCTCATTCTTGATTTTTTAAGTAGTTCTCACTATTTGAGTTTGATTCATTTAGTATGGTTCTATCAATTGGTAAAAAAGTTCCTTCATATTGAATTATCTTCTAACAGTGATCCATGTTCCACATTGCTGCCAATATTTCACTTCGATGGTTGTGATATTAAAAAAATTGATATAAATATATATTTGAAAAATATATATTTATATTTGAAAAAATGAAATATATAACTACTTTCACCGTACTAATGAGGAAGACGAATATCCTTGTTTTTCTCTCATTTTCTGTAATCAAAATCTTATGTAATCAATTATGGAAATAATTCATTAGTAACTATAGTCTTCAAGATTTGTTTGAAAAATCTTCATAGAAATAATTCCATTTCTTAATTTTCTAAATTGTTTTCTACATTTTTTTATGTTTTATATAACTTTCATGAACATGTTTCAATTTGATAGTGCTAATGAAGAAATTCAAGACTTTTCAATGATTAACAAAGTAGCTTGTATATTTTTTGTATCTGTGAAACATTCTTTTTCCAGATTACCTTGAAAAGTGAAATGCTCAAGCAACCTATAGAAAATTTTAACCCAAAACTATATTATGTAAACTGACATTACAATCTTTATTTCAGGTTCGATTCATAACAAGAATATGGCATCCGAATATTTCATCAGTAACGGGAGCTATTTGCTTAGACATATTAAAAGATCAATGGTAAGTTGTTCCAAATACCTTGTCTATATTTCTTTCAAGTGGCAGTGAAAATTTTATTGTAAAATGTGCGAAAACACTTGGATTTGTATGGACTTTGAAATTCTTCAGTGAAAATAGATGCGAATGATTTTCCACAGGGCCGCTGCAATGACCTTAAGGACAGTTCTTCTTTCGTTGCAAGCTCTTCTATCTGCTGCCGAACCTGATGATCCTCAAGATGCTGTTGTGGCCAGACAATACAAGGACAATTTAGAGATGTTTCAATTAACAGCAAGGCATTGGACGAATGCTTATGCTGGAGGTAAATATATTGATTACTAATTTGGTATTTGGATATTTTTTATCATTTATGTTCAAGTTGTTATATTTGCTGATTGCTGCAGAAATTCACTTCAACAGTCTCTCACTCAACATTCTATAGGCTTTAATTGGGTAATTTATGTTATGCACTGGTATCTGGGGAAGGTCCAGAGAGTCTTTGTAATAGAAAAAAAACCATCAGAATATTTTATTTGGGCTTCAGAGAAATGTGCAGGAACATTTCAGTGATCATGATATATAAACATTCACATCCATTTATTCATATAAATTATTGACATATACCTTATTTAATAATGGACCACTCAATGAAAACGATGGATTACCACAAATACGATACCAGAAAGAAAAATCATATACTCAGATCACATGCTAGGGCTTACAGTTGGCACAATGAAAGAATATATATCACTTTATCTGTTTGTGGATTAATAATCAATTTCTATAAAATTGTCTGAATATAAAAATATTCGTCAACTTGTAAAAACTTTTTATTCACTTGTTTTCAACTAAAAAAAAACAATACAGATATAAAAGAAAAGGTCAAATTATAGTACTAAATTACCAACATAAAAGTGACTAGAAAGAAATAAAATAATTAAGTGAATTGAAGTTTTGGTAATCAGTAATACTGGATTTTTCCTTCTCCGTTTCAGATTTGCCGGTATGCTTTTTTGGATTAAAAAAATTTTGATAACTTGCTTGATTTGCCTAGTAAATTTTTTTCTTTTGACAAGTAGTGAAATGATCCAGTTGTATTTTTTTACACCATTAGTACTCAGCTTCGTCAAATATCTGGTGAAAAATTGATTTCATCATTCACCAGCAATAAAGAAACTTTGTTTTCTGTATATTTTCATAAGCTTCTGGTCAATCTTTCTTTTCGGAATATAGAAATTTGAAATCTTGATAACATTTATTGATGAATTTCATCATTTCGGATTTCCATTGTCTAATATAATATGAATTGATTTGAAATTCCAAGTTATGTCACGACGTTTCGATTGTTAGTATCCACAATCGGCTTTGGGTGATAACCCGAAGACAATGGAATCTGAACTGATGAAATACACCACAATACATTGTCAACCACCTTCAAACAAATTTACTGATGGAGTCCAAATGAAGTTGTTCATCATCTCTAGTAATGTCAACCGCATTCAGTTTTGATGGTACTCACTGTCATTGTGAAATTACAGAATTTTCTTGGTTTTGAAGTTGGTTTTGAATGTTGAAGACTTCCCGATGAATATAAATGACATCGAAAAGTAATAAACTTTTTTTGTTTCCTCCTCTGAATAGCTGTTTCGTAATATTCTTCTTGGTATTGTAAAGCAATCCTGTTTTAAATGTATTCGGTGGGAAGGTAGCCGCTATTTCCTATCGTCCAACCTGTACTAGGAATCGCACGTTAAAAAGTAAAAGCTCGTTGATCCCAAGCTCACAAATTTTTACTTCTGAGGGTTGTCGTTTGTAGAGGGGCGACAGCTGGTTAACCAAAAAATATATTTTAACAGAACATACAGATAAAGGGTGATGAAACAGCACCAAAATTTATCTCCTGCATTATAGAAAAAGTTGGTTCAAATTTATCATGCCAGAGGAATCTTTGAAGATGTTGTTTATTATCTTTGCGAATTTTAATTTGTGAAACATTTTCTCTTTGCGGAGAATACAATATTTTCTCATCAGAATTGCCATAATATTTTAATAAGAGAGAAATAGAGACTTGAATCTTTTGTCACGAAGTCTTTGAAACATTTTCTGTTAACTTGCTATAGTATCAACCACTCAGATTTTATTGGACTCGTTATCCCTAGAAAAAGCAAAATGTGGAATATATCATAATTATTTTTTTCACTGTATTGTAGGTTTACTCTTCAGCAATAGTTTTTCTCCATATATTCTTTTACATTATTTCAGTATTTCAAAGACAGTTTTTTAACTATCATACTGAGAAATTTGGTTGCATGGATTTTTCAGTAAACCACTTTTCCATCTATCTCCGAATGTTCTAGTTATCTTCTCCATCATTTCTTCTACTATTTTGTTAAAAAAATTTTGTCTTCATTCAAAAGGTATGTTTCCAGGCTTAAATATTCCTTGACTTGTTCATGAATAGTTCTTAAGTTATCATCATCTTGTTAAGTTATGAAGAGGACTGGATTAGCAATCTTATTTTTGAAGACTTGAGTTTCCATGAAGAATCCACCTTAATATGGTCTTGGAAAGAGCAGGAGAATTCTTTGGACCTTCAATTACATCCCTCGATACTGTAAAATCAGGTTTTCAGCATTTGGCAGAGTCTCAATATTGCCAGCTAACTTGAAAGGATCACTTGCCAAATAAATAAATCAGTCTCGCTAAGAAGTTGGATTTATTTAGTCGAGTTCAAGTAGGTGTGAGCCACAATAAATCCTTGCGGGTTGCAGCTGAAGCTTGAATAGACCCACTCACTTTACACTTACATACATAACTATCATTTCAGTTTCCTGTTTGTTTTTATGTAATTAGACTTGTTGTGTGATCGCTGATAAACAACATTCTTCTCTTGAGCTTGAATGTCAAAGATTAAATTGAGATATCCAAATATTAAGAAAATAAATAAACTAGTAAAGAAAAAATATAAAGAACTATGTAGTGAAAGAAATCGACAATTTTGACATTCACCATTTTCTGACTAGTATGTTTAACAAAAGTACAAAAATAAGTTATGTAACTCTTCAGCATTTCCAGAAAGAAAATGTTAAAAGTGGGAATTGCAGCATCGTTTTCCTAGAAAAAGTAATTTTCACTTCACTATTTATCTAATTATGTTTGTAATTTTCAGGTCCACATGTAAATAGTGATTGCGATAGCAAGATTAGAAGACTTGTAGATATGGGAATTGATGAGAACGAAGCTAGAGTAGCACTTTCCTCTTTTAATTGGGATTTGGAAAGAGCGACGGAACAACTGTTTTAGTTAGTAATTTCCTTCAAATGAAAAATGCAGTAACTTATTTTTCTTTGTTTGATTGATCTTTTCATTTTCTTTGAAAAATCAAATATTTTTATTCAAGCTGAATCTTATGTACATAATATATAAAATGCATCTGAATACTGTTTTTCATTTTTACGTCATTAAGCGAATCTACTCAATATCGGTTGCAACTAAGATGTATATTCTGAAGAGAATAATATATTTCATTGGTAGACTATGCTACAAATATCACTTTTAATGAAATGTAATTATTTCACAATTTTGAAAAAAAAAATATGTAAATTCATGTTCAATTTTGATGTTGATGGGGACCCTTTTCCGGAATCAATAACTTCTCAAGAAATTGAAATAGGGAAACAGAAAAGCTGTTCACCTTTCAGGATCGACTTTTTTCAAGAAATAGTGTAAAATAATAGATTTTTCCTCAGTTTTCTGTTCATATAAATATATCTGTGTTTCGTTACTTGTAGCAATGTTGTGTACGGTTGTTGTATTAGCCTTTTTTTGAGTGTCAAGTCAACTTGTGCAAAATCCATCTGGAACATCTAAATGTGAATGCAGAATCAATTGAGAAATTAGTCAAAGTACGTTTAGATGAATTCTTAAAACTGCACTGTATTATAAACAAAAACCAGTTTGGGTTTCAAGATGAAAAAGATACAAATGATGCTATCTTCTCTTTTTTATTTGAAATTTACTCTGAATTGAATGCTGGTGATGTAGCCGCCGCAATTTTTTGCGATATTTCAAAGGCGTTTCATTGCGTCAATCATAAAACTTCATAAACATGGATGTAGAGGTGTAACGAACACTTGGTTCAAATCGTACCTTTCAGGTTGGAGTCAATTGGTG
Organism: Leptinotarsa defecta; assembly: GCA_015342085.1. NCBI lineage: Eukaryota > Metazoa > Arthropoda > Insecta > Coleoptera > Chrysomelidae > Leptinotarsa > Leptinotarsa defecta. Next base: position 2,072 of record WOGO01002061.1, on the reverse strand, counting down.
AACATCGGAGAACAGGGCCATTGAATCTGGTGTACCACAGGGGTCTCTGCCAGGCCCTTTTCTGTTTCTGCTATATATGAATGACATATCTATTATTAACATATTTGGTAGTTTCACCCTATTTGCGGATAATACTACAATATTGTGTAAAGAAAAAAACTCAATGGAGCTAAATAAAATAATATCATCCAACTTGAAGAAGGTGAAGAGCTGGTGCAATGCAAATTTACTCCCTCTAAATGCATCCAAAACGAATATAATATCATTCAAATGTTCACTTGATGACATTTCAAGAGACGCTAAGGTATTACAAAATAAATTAAACACAAAGTTCCTCGGTGTATTCATTGATAATAGGCTGGAATTTGATGACCACCTTAAGCAACTGAAAAGTAAGATCTCCTCAGGATGTTATGCAGTTACAGTGGTTTCAAATGAGTTGGGTTTCCATGCCGCAAAGACCGTTTACCATGCACTTATTGAATCTCGACTACATTATGGAATACCTTTTTGGGGAGCATGCAACTCATCCCTTCTCTCTTCTGTATTGATATTACAAAAGAGGGCACTAAGATGTCTCTGTAAAGTCAAATCCAGAGAATCGTGCAGGAACTTGTTCACTGCAAATACAATTTTAACAGTCATCGCACTTTTTATCTTAGAGATGGTTTGCCTTATTTATAAACATAAATCGAAGTTCAACTTTGCTTCTACTCCTTATGCTACTCGTAATAGCAATTATACCTTTAGACTTCCCATCCCAACTTCGAATTTAATCAAGGATTCCATACACTACAATGGTGGTAAATTGTTCAATCATTTACCATTAGAAATGAGATCTGCAAATTTAAGCAACGTTCGTTTCAAAAAGGCGGTGAAGAAACTACTTGTGGATAGACTCTATTATAGTTTGAAAGAGTATTTTAGCGAATCCTTTTAATAATATATTAGCAATATGTTACTAATATTTTGACTACTATTTTACTATCACTTTATACATGGTGGTATTTTATCTATACATTTAACTTTTTTTTTATATTTACATTTATTAATTTTTGTAACTTTTTTATATCTACATTTATACTTTTTTAGTACTTTTTATATCAACATTGTATTTCTTGGACTTTGTCAATAAGATGCAAACCTTTGGACAATAAAGTATATTTTGATTTGATTTATTTGATTTGAGATAAATTTAACCCGAAACGTCTTCAGCAAATAACAAATAAAATTTTTTTTTCCAGTTTTTTATAAATTGGTAGAAAGTATGATACAGAAAAAAAGAAATAGATATTTTTTTATTAAATATTTTTTTATGGTTGGGGTATGGTTTTTTTACTCTCAAAATGATAGTTTGTTTGAATACCACGTCCTTATTGGATTTTACTCTGGACAATAGGCTGAATTGGTCAAGCTACATTTCAAGTTTGAAAAGTAAGCTATTGAGTGCCTTATTTTTACTTAGACAGCGGAAACCAATAACAAATTTCACTACGTTGAAAATAGTATTTTGCTCGCTCATACAGTCTCACATTTCTTACGGTATTCTACTTTGTGGAAATTCTAGTGATGCTCAATGCATTTTTATATTACAGAAAAAAAGCTCTGAGAATTCTTACTGGAATCGGTTTTAGGGATTCTTGCCGTGAATCATTCATCACTGATGAAATTACGTTGGTGTCTTCTTTGTATGTTTACTCAAGCCTATTAGATATTCACAAAAGGGCCCCCTTGTTTCCCAGGCAATCCAGTTTACACAATCATGATACATGTAACAGCAATTTTATTAGACCTCAAAGTTTCAGGCTGATGAAATCACAAAAAAACTCCTATGACTTTGAATTATATAATGCACTTCCTGCCAATATTAAAAATATGAATGTTTTGTTTTAAAAAAGTTATAAAAAAATATTTAAAAAAACTGTTTTTATTCCACTTCAGAATATTTAGAACATGTGCGTAGACACACTTTTGAGCCACACTTAATTTGAATATGTTATAATGTACCCTGTGAACTTGTTACAAATTTTTACTGTTTATTTTATTTTATAGAAAGCTTTGTACCTTGCACC
>WOGO01002060.1:0-16600 GCA_015342085.1 Leptinotarsa defecta | reverse complement strand
CATACAATATAAATAGCACAGGCCCTAATATTGACCCCTGAGGAACACCTCTCTCAATAGTTCTCAGTTGTGAGTTGACCTTCCGAGTCTTGCTGCCATTGTTTTGATATTCACGTATTCGCTATCCTTCTAATACCAAATCTTTCCAGTTTTGCTAGTAAATGATTACATTGACATTTGAGTACATAATATGAGGTAATAAGCTTGAGGTTAGTTCAGAAGATGCTTGAAACGGTTGGCTTGAACTTCTTGACATATGAATAGCTTATCCGATATCTCAGGCCGAACATTTTCGATCACAGTAACGTCAGTATCTCTACAAAATTTCATTATTCTCTGCCGTATATCCAATATAATAGCAGGTTCAGTTTCGCACACTCTTTGCTTCAAATAACCCTATATGAAATAAAGTCCAAAGGTGTCAAATCTGGCAAGCGGACTGGCCACTCTGTAGGAACTTGACGGCCATTCCAACGACCGGGAAAAGTAGTATCTAAATAGTTTCTTACTTATCTGGAGCAATGTGGTAGTGCTCCATCTTGTTGGAATACAATATCCATATCAAATTCATTAGGATGTGCTTCGACGATTTCAGGGATGAAAAGGTCAACAATAGTTTCCAGCATATTCGAATACAGTTCCCCTATTGAATTTTGATCAATAAATAGAGATCCAACAATACGGTTTGCCAATATTCCAGCCCGAACGTTAAATTCTTCTTAATAAGGGGTATGTGTTTCCCGGAAAACGTGAAGGTTGTTGTCACTCCAATAACAACAATTTTGTCTGTGAACATTGCCGTTCGAAAAAAATGTACATTAATCACTTAAACAAATATTGTGGAGATATGTAGGATGCCTTGTAACGGTTTCCGTCATGATTTCGCATAATTATGTTCTTCGATGGGGGTACTATTTTAATTTTGTATGGATAATACCTATTCCCCTTCAAAAGTCTCCACACAGTAGAAGGAGACACCTAACAAACATACGCGGCGGAATAGTAAACTGTTCAGGATTATCTATACCACCTTACCAGTTTTTTGCACTTGCTGTTCTTCCGGAATGGACGGATGACCTGGGGGCTTTTTCTTATATATACTACCAGTAGTTACGTTCATTAAAAATCCTTTCGGTCTCCGTGAAAGTTACGCGTCGCACCGTAAATAAAAATCGCTTCAATTTTTTCTTCCAAATGGACGAGAATTGACCATTTTAGAGATTGTTGACGTGGTACCTTTCTACTAGTGAAACCGAAAACGAAATGAGAATATTCTAACCGAACAATGCTGTTCATTGTCGTACTGACATTTTTTGTCGTTTTTATAAACAAAAAATTACTTAAAAAACCTTATCAGATTGTTGGAATCGCTATATGGCAGATAAAAAGGAATATTTCTAGAGATATCGATATATTGATGTGTTTATCTTCAGGAAATTTAAATGTTTCGCCATTTTGTAGTAGATGAAGATATTGACTTCATATTCAAGGGTTGTCAAGTATTCACCAGGAGCATCAAAATGATGTGTCACAGGCCCCCCTTTCCTTTAAATTTTTTTTTCTCAGATAGCGCCCAATCGGCATCTTGAAAGTTTCATATGTCCATTTCACTTCAAAATAAAGTATACATGCATTAATTCCTTCATCCCAAATTTCAATGTCTTGAGTTGACCCGTTTAAAAAATGAAAGGGGGGGCATTGAAGAAGACTCCCACATTTTTTGTAACAAGATGGAGTAGTAGAAAGCCAAATACTTTTTTCCCAAAAAAAGCAATATTCCAATTTCCATAAACTCTCAATGCTTCACTTATTTTCGATCTGTGGTTGGAAAGAAGATAAATTTTGATCAAAATATACACCAAGATCTTTGATTCCGTAAGTACGTGGTAGTTAAATGGTATCTAATCGATAATTGTATTCGATCTACTTTACATTTAGAGTCATTTGGATGCAGTAGTTTGTTAATTCCACATCAAATCAATGAATTGATGGATGTAGCCGTTATTACGTGGTAGAAGATCATAATGAAAACTAATACAATAAACTCCAAAAACTTTTTTTGTATATTGTATTGTATTATTGTATTAGTTTGAGAATGTCCATATAGGACGAAACTGCAGTAACGTTAGTTACAAATAAAAGTGGTGAAAAACATAGAAATTTTCATTTCTCTCATCATCACATTAAATCTGTATATTTTCTAACTGTCGCTGCAATGTATTACAATCTTTGATAGTTTTGACAGGTAAATATATTTTCAAATCATCTGCAAAAAATCACTTAATACAATCGACATAACTAGTGAGTTCATTATCAAATAATAAGAATAGAAGTGGTCCGAGATTCGACCCCTGAGGTACTCCAGATGAAGGATAATGATAAAAAGAAGCATTACTGTTATATGATACAAATCGTTCACGTTGAAGTGAATAGAGTTTGATGATAAGTACTGCTGAATTATGGAAACCAAATTGGTGGAGGTTTTTTAGAAGTATCATGTGATCAAGTCGTTTAAATGCTTTAGCAAAATCGGTGTATATCACATCAACTTGACCACGATTATCCAATACATCACTGACATTTTGTAGATGATTGTAGATGACAATTTCGAGAAGTTTTGCAAAGTTCAATAGGGTTGAGATAGGACGATAATTCTGAATAACAGATGGATCTCCAGACTTAAAAATGGGACAAAATCGTCATATCTTCCATAATCCAGGAAAAGTACTATTTTCAACTGTAAGATTGAAAATTGTTGATAATAAGGGATAGATCAAGACGCCGATGCAATCTTTTATCATATATGATGGTATCTCATCAGAACCAAAAGTGAACTTATTTTTTAGTGTACGTGCTGCAATCAAGATTTCCTGTTCGCTACATTTTATAGCAATCCTGTGAATGATATCCGATTCAATTCCTTAGCAAACGTTTGGAGTAAAATCTGAATAAGAAAAGTGTTTTCGTATAATGCAATGTTCCTATTCCAAACGGCTAGATGTTTTCCCTTAACATAATTTCACTCATACTTTTCATGCCGGCTGCATGTACCGAGAGTTGTCTGCGGCATTTCATGTGGGTTTTCTTCCGACAGGGTTCCAGTTCCACGGGGGTCGTTTGTCCGGCCAAAGCGCCTATAGCCAACACTCTGATCACCACGATCACCCTGGTGCTCACCACCCAGTGATGATGGCGGCTGCGGCGGTCGTGGCCGGCCTCCACCCGGACTCGGATACAAACCCGTGGGAGATGGAGGCCTTCGCGGAACGGTTCAAGCAGCGCAGGATCAAGCTGGGTGGTACGCAGGGTGATGTAGGTGAGTGAAGTGGCTCTGTCAGTCTGTGGAATGTCTTTGTATGATCGTCGATAGAGTATGTTGAGTGGAATTTTGGATTCGAACAGATTGTTCGTGGATTTTTCCTTCATAGCCCTATGTGGAAGGATGATGGAAGCGTTTGGTATCCAGAAATCACTATGGAGCAATATAGCTGTAGAAAAATCAGATTGTTTCAATTAAAATTAACACTTTTCCAAAAAAGTCCGGTATCATCAACTCGAATCAAAATATTGAGAATTTTCCCTTTTTGCGTTTGATGCTGTCATTTGGGCTAAGTATTATGAGAGGTTCGACGCATGAACGTGTGTTTATGCTTGTACGAAAAATCAAATCTCTGCTTTCAAAAATTACTTAAATACAGGGGTGAGTGTATCACACTGTATATGTGTGGGAAAATTGGTAGGAACCAACCAAACGAATTAGAAAGCACTGGGTTTCACCAAGCCGAATTCATATTGGTATTGATATGCCAAAACACTATCCCCAAAACAAAATGTCTCTCATCTGGATTTCTGGTCACACTGGTTTGGAAGGTGATGAAACTACTGAACGGTTTCATTGAACTGAATACTGTCAAAGACAGAGCATTATGTTTTATCAAACGAATACTCAATACTTGGCCTGCTGGAAGAGTTCCAGACTCTTGTTTGAATCTACTAGGATTGGTACATTCCAAAGCATTGATACCCGTCCAAAGAATGAGAACCTGTTTCATAATGAATTAGCAGCCAGAGTCACCATTCTGGTCGTTTCATTGCTCTCTGATTTCTCTTTCACTCGACTCTTTTCATCCCCTTCCAGTCGATGGAGTCTTTGGTAGAGGGAAACGAATTTGAGGAAATTCAGAATATACGCTTGTCAAAAGTGTTGATACAGTCAATGTTATTCTTGACATTTCTTGAGTATTTCCGGTTATTTGACTGAGAGATCTTCTTGCACATGTAGACTTTCTCTCAAACATCTTGGACGAAGGTGGCCAAATCCGTTCTATCCACCACGATATTTCCAATTCAATCATACTCGATTCATACAAAATTCGAACACATGGGAATTTGTGGCGACTCTTATCTTGGATGTGGAGTTAACTCATGTTTACATATGTAATGGAGTTGGCCATTTGCACTGGACAGTTTACCAAATCGCAGCGGTTTTTGTCAACGGTTACATGACTAACTGATGTCAACGTATTAAAATCTTCTGCAAGTTTAGTTCCGTCCGGTGTACCTCAAGGATCTCATCGGGCACTATTGCTGCTCTTTGTTTTTATGAACGACATTTAGTGCTGCTTTTTCAATGTCGAATTTTTTGAGCTTCGTAGACTTTTCAAAATATCACAAGAAAATTAACTCCCAACTTGACTATGACACCAACTAGTTGGGGTGCTGACAATAGTATAGAACTCAGTACACGTGAATTTCATTCCATTATTTTCAATCATTGTTGACGAATCTCTCGAAATACTGGGCTTCCTAAGAAGATGCAATTGCCTAAAAAATCTGTACTGTTCTTTGGTAAGATCTCATCTCGAATACATATCTTCTATGTGGAACCCATTATATGCAAGCCATGTGTATATTTTAGAACATGTTCAGTAAAAATTCTTAAGATTAGTTGGATTTGAATTCAGAATTCACCCAAGAACTATACATACACTTATAGTAACAACTATATATTCTCGTAGATCTCCAGATATTCCGAAACGAAAAGAATGATGAAGTATTGCATTTTTTTAAATATTATCAGTGGAATTATTTGCTGCACCTCATTACTATTCAGGTTCGGACTTTCAGGCCCTTTCAAATTCACAAGAAGTACAGGTACACTTTCTTAACCATACTAAAGAACAAATTTTATCTTCATTTCTTTGTACCACGTTCTATAAGAGCAACGAATGAAAGAGACTTCGATTTTTGGTTTCAAAAGCGACCGAATTTGAGGTGGTGGAATATGTAGCTCTTGCGAATGTTCATTAGATAGTGCGAGTTTGTTTGTGATATACGGTTTGGACATAAATAGATTCCCCCACTCTTACTTTCGAAACGTGTGAAATGGACAAAATTAATGTAAAAAAGAATCATTTTCAGTACTTTCTGATAAAAAAGTGACATCACTTGCCGCGGAGAGGGCGTTTTCAACTTTTTTTCCAAAAGGAAAGGGGGCGATTGTGACATATAAAAGATATTTCAATTTTCCATACAATAATTTTCACCGCTTCCGGAGTTACGGACAAGTGTTAATTTCAGAGGCATAAAACGATATTGTTTTATCAAAATGAATGTTTTGTTCGGGCAACGTACCCAGTCAACGATCTGCAGGTTCGAATCCCTCACCCTCTCCCACAACAACATGATTGTACTCAAGCCGATCCTGCAAGCATGGCTCGAAAAAGCGGAGGCGAAGGCGAAAAACAAACGCCGCGACCCGGATGCGCCTAGCGTACTGCCGGCGGGCGAGAAAAAGCGAAAAAGGACTTCGATAGCGGCGCCGGAGAAGCGCAGTCTCGAGGCGTACTTCGCCGTGCAGCCGAGACCGTCCGGCGAGAAGATCGCGGCGATAGCGGAGAAGCTGGACCCGAAGAAGAACGTCGTGCGTGTTTTTTTTTCAAATGGAAAGGGGGCGATTGTGACAGTGAAAGATATTTCAATTCTCCATACAATAATTTTCACTTTCATGAATTTCGATAACTGCTTCCGGAGTTACAAACAAGTGTCAATTTCAGGGGCATAAAAGGATACCGTTTAATTTCAATCTTATCATTCATCTTATAACGGGTTTTCCAATAAACAGGGACTTTAGAACTTTCGATAACGATTGATAACGACTATCTTGTTGAAGCTGTCAAAGTACTTGTCATTCATTCAGCCTCTTTTGCCAAATCATCATAAACGGATATAGCATTCAATAATACGTACAAATTATGAAGTTGTTTTATCAAAATGAGTGTTTTGTTCGGGCAAGGTACCGCGCGTTCCGCTCATTTTCGGTCGCCATAATCGTCCTACCAAGAGGACTATTTGCAAGCTGGTGGATACATTTGAGTCCACTGATTCAGTAAACTATGACACCCGTATATCGACAAAACGCAAGATATGATGCTGTCTGTGAGAGTGTGTAGAAGAATCCGAGGCAGTCGATTTCGCGTCGCCCACAAGAACTAGACCTTCCGCAGTCCACAACTTGGCGAATTTTGCGTGGTGGCTTGGGCCTGCACTGATACAAAATTCAACTAACCCAGGAACTGAAGGTAAACGACTATAGACAACGACGTGCCATCACTATAAGTCGATGATTACAAACTTTTTTTGGCCTGAATTGGACACCAACGACAAGTGGTTTTGATAGGACGGCGCTCGAAGCTAACATAAGCCATGCCATCGGTCAAATTCAGCCTGATTTGTGCGCCAAAGTCATGGAAAGTTAAATGTTTCGAAAGCGTTCTACCCAAAGAGGCCATGGCAAACATTTGAACGATATTATATTCCAGACATAATGGCATCAATGACTCATTTGAACGTATGCATAATTTCGATAATATCTCTTACATATTTTGTTTCATACAAAATTAAAGATAGGAAACGCCTAATGAAATAGCAAATATTTTAAATATTCTTCTCGAACCTTTGCATTGTAAAACAGTGTATTTTCGAACGTTTTCTAATATTCCGGAATGTTTCGTCAATTATGTCTTTCAGTTCCTGTATCGTCTCAGGTTATGTAACATAAACTCTCAATTCGATATAGGGAAGAAACAATTTATATTCGCACTGTATATTCATACATACATGTTCACGATTGTTGTGATTGTATTTTCAATCGCTCACGTGTTATATATTGTTCTCTGCATTTTTTGTAATGAGTTTTGTATAATTGTCATGAGGGAAATGTTTGTTAACCCATGAATATATGAAATGAAAGGAAAATATTAGCATGGTTCTAAAACTCCATGATGTCGAATATTTTTATCTTCTGATTCGAAAGTTTAGTGACCTTTGTTAATCTTTATGCGCCAGAGATAATGACCTATACGACTCAATTTTTTCCTACGATATGTAGTTGTGGCATATCTAAATGAATTTAACTGAACTTTCATTAAACCAGCTAATTCATCAACCTCTCACAATACCCATTTTGTTCCAGGTAAAGCGCTCGCCAACCTGAAGCTCCCAGGCGTCGGCGCCCTTTCCCAGTCGACGATCTGCAGGTTCGAATCCCTCACCCTCTCCCACAACAACATGATTGCGCTCAAGCCGATCCTGCAAGCGTGGCTCGAAGAAGCGGAGGCGCAGGCGAAAAACAAACGCCGCGACCCGGACGCGCCCAGCGTACTGCCGGCGGGCGAGAAAAAGCGAAAAAGGACTTCGATAGCGGCGCCGGAGAAGCGCAGCCTCGAGGCGTACTTCGCCGTGCAGCCGAGACCGTCCGGCGAGAAGATCGCGGCGATAGCGGAGAAGCTGGACCTGAAGAAGAACGTCGTGCGCGTATGGTTCTGCAACCAACGGCAGAAGCAGAAGCGGATGAAGTTTGCAGCGCAGCACTGACCCGACGTCAATTTCGGCTTCCCGGTAAATTAGTGAAGTTTGTGTCGGTTGACTGGACGAGGCGAAGCGAACTATGCTCAAAGCACTGTACATAATAGTCGACACAGGTACCTTGACAGGTTTTTCGGCACGAAACAGTCACTGATCTGTTGAGTGAGTGGTTATGAGGAACGGTTGATGAATGTCTGCTTGAGTATAATATGACCTTGGTGGAGGTGAGTTTCAAAAATTCTTTGTAAATGGAAAACTTACAGTTTACGTTCTATAATATCGTTCTGAGACCCGGAGATGGAATCAGTGTTTTACAGGAATATGACATGCGTTGTGATTTTATAATTCTATGTTGGCAGACCTCAGAATTGTTTCGAAAAATAGATTCTAGGGTATAAAAGAGGTATTTTTGCAATCTGTTTAAAAAAACCTTTTCTTCCGTTAACCAGCTGTCACACCTCTACGAACGACAACCCTCAGAAGTCTAAACTTGTGCCAGCTAAGGATTAATGAGGTCTTACCTTTTAACGTGTGATTCCTAACATTGGGATAGATATCTCAAATTGTTTGAATACAGAAACAAGTCGAACTTAATCGCATTCCCATGTGACACTCATTCAAATAATGACTTACAGAGTAGGGCTTGTACGTGAAGTTAATCCATTTATAAATGAAACATGCCATCTGAAAATGGGCACCAATTAAACTGTTCGTTAAGTGAAGAATAATGTGCCAAACAATATAAGAGAGAATTCTAGTTTATGAAAAATGTCACCAGATAGAGGACAGTGACAAACGTGGTAGAAATTTTTGGTTCTGTTTGTTGAAGTATTTTTTATTTCTGGAAAAAGCAACACTGTAAGAGATTGAAATAAAAAAAAGTTCAAAAAGGAATATCTTTTGATACAATCGGTCCAATGGCATTATCTAACTGAACTGATGTAGCAACAGAAAAAAATATAAAACACTCGGGATTCTGAGCCGCTGGACTTCAATTTTAAAGTCAACCATTCATTATTTTCATTTTTTTTTTCATAAGTCGTAAAAATTTGCCGAGAACTGAATTTTTTCTGGTATGCTGAAGTTTTCTTTCACATATGTGTGGAAAATATTGAAAAACAATAGAGCTATGAATTTTCAAACATCCGGTTATTCTTGAATTTTGAAAAAATCTACAAAAGTTCATTTGCAATATTAGGGGCTGAAATTTGACACTTTCTACATAATATCACAGAAAAAATCAGAGTATGCATCAGCAAATCGAGAAAACATTGATAATCTATTTCTTTATTTATACGGAAGTCCGTATAAATTTATATTTCAAGTATCGGGGTTGTGCATCAGCGGATTGTGCATGAGCAGATTTTCTCTATAGGACGAAACGCCTCCATGACAAACTTCAGCCCTGATTTTTGAAAATCCATAACTTTGTTATGAAAAATGAGAATTAAAAATTCCTATGTTTTTTTACCACTTTGTACTTGTAACTAACGTTACTGCAGTTTCGTCCTACACGAATATTTTCAAACGAATACAATGAACTGAATGTAACTGAATTGTAAGGTTAGTTACAAAAAATTAAAATGGTATACAGTAGATAAACAACACCTGTTCTGGCCCACTTCAAGGTCGGGCGTCGTCGGTAAGCGTTTCAGAGAGAGACTTTAGTGAGTGGCAGATAGAAACATGTGTCGTAATCGATGCAAAGAAGGATGGAATGAGTATCGGAGAGATTCAAAGAGCGTGTGCCCCCTTGGGACTCCGCGTCACCTCTCAGGCCCCCTTGTTATGTACTAGTAACGTGATCCTTATTAAAAGAATGTTTATCGGTATAAGAATCGAACCCAGGCCATCGGCGTGGTAAACGTTGTCTTTGGCCTCGACACCAACATGAAATATTGGAAGTAATTGCGAATTATTGATATGTAGTAACGGCTACATCCATTCATTTATAGCTTTATTGCTTCTCGAAATCATTCAACGCGCCACCACTTTTTTTTTTTTATTTCCTCCAAAAATGAAGTGAACGAGGAAAACATTCGGATCTTGGCAAATTTTCACAATTTATGAGAAAAAAATGGAAGTTTGACCTTGAAATTGGAGGTCGAAGGATCAAATTTGAAAATCTTTTATAGTTTTCTCGTATTCTTCATCAGTTCAGCTAGAGAATGTCGTTGGACTCAGATCGACATAATTTTTCAGATCAAGAGATTTTTTTTTCTTTCTTTCTGCACTACTATCAGAAATTGAAATCTTCGTTCCATAATTAGCATCTAGACACAATGATACTAATTCATGAAAAAAAGGCACAAGCGAACTTGATGTTGAAGCCACTAATTAACTCAATGCGTCGTAATACAAACAAACTCGTCAAATATTGATATTTTTTGTTGCAGCTTACGTGAAATTGAAAATAAGTCTCCTGCGACTCTATAGTCAATGAGTATACAAACGTTCACAATCTTTTACAGTCTCTTGTTTTTCTTTCACTTTTGTTTTTATTTTTTTGTTTCACATCAAATGATTTAAAAAAATCATATAGCATGTATACTTTGCTCTGTAAATGAAAAATTGTTGGGCAATAATCGCTACAATTATTATTATTATCTAATTAGTGAGCAATATGAAAAATTAATACTCCTTATTTACGTCATGAGTTATAAAAGAGAAAATTACAGTACCTGCTAATGAGCACCTCTCACGTTTGGTTCACATCCAAACCTTCATCAACAAATATTTAGTTGGGCCACTGTGTTGCAATATACCCTGTTTTGTAAAAAACCGAAACCAGTCAGTGGCCGCTCTTTAGCATATTTTGAATGAAAAAAATACCCATATCCAGCCAGAATAACTACTTTCTAAAACAATTTTGATGGGCGCCAATGCAAAATTATGATTTGGTAACACAACATATTGAGTTTGTACATATTCCTTATGATATGCTGAGTCCAAAACCAGTTACATGTAGCACTGCAAAATACAATTATAAAACATTGACAAAAGTAATCTAGGTATAGACAAAAATCTGCTCAAGAGTGAAGTGATTCCATTTCTGAAGATGACTAAATCCATGAAAATTTTTCACATTTTACTATTTCAGTTGCATTGCTTAATGCGTTCGGAAAATAAGTGGTGTACCTTTCTTCGATTGAAAAAACATACTTTGGACTGATAACTACAAACTCGAGAGTGAAAAAACATCAAAGTGAGACAATGGACGGAGGAAAGTTTAAATATGATAATGCTATCGGAGTGGTGAAATATAACAAAACAATTCATTTCATTCTGTAAGTCCTTTTATAGGTTCCCAAAATAGTCCGCGATAGCATATGTCTATCTTTTAAGGATAGCTAGCTTACCAAACTCATTTGAATATTTGAAATAATGGTCACGTATTACATGAATAACCGGAAAGATATTTTAGGAGTTATCGCAAAATCAAAAATATCGCTTGAGGAAATGAATTTATAAATCCGATGCGAGATACGTAATGAAAATAGATTGCAATTGTGCTTGTTTTATTTTACACAGTAAATCACTTCCTTCTCCCGGAGGATCCAGTCTTCTCCATAAGGCAGTTCGTAGTTGACAGTTGGAGGCATAAAGTTAGAGGTCATTTCCAGAATGCTGTGACTTCCAGTTGGAAAATTCTACTTCATTCTACAGAATTTCAGTTTGAGGTTTAGTAAAAGATGAAAAATATTCTCCCAAATTCTTCAATTTCAATTTTTCCAGCTGATTATTCGAAAATATCCATTTTTGCATCAGTTATAAGTGCGTTCGTGTCATTTCTCTAACACAGGATGTTGCTTACTCAATATGAGCGATCTCTGGCGGTATTTCTTTGGTATCCGACCAAATTCATTAGAATAACAGGAATTACTCAACGTCGAGAATAATTTAGACAATTTTAACAAACATATAAATCAATAATAATTGATTTCGACGTCTCCCAGTACTTTATTTCAGAATTGAGTCGATTGAGAAGGAGAGAAAGCAGCAACTGGACAAGGAATCAAACAGCAATTGAAGGACGTTGCAAAAATTCACAGCTATCAAATGTTATTTCTGTCAGCTTGAGTTTTGTATTCTGGACAAAAACTTGGACAACCTCAGTTTCTAGCAATAAAATGAGGACTATTTTGAGTGTTTTGTGTATAGAAAGTATGCTGCATCATCTTTTCGAAAGTTTGTTATAATACAGGTTGATTAGTCATTTTTTCATCATCCCCCAAATATATTCTTTTTTACTGGTATCCTACCTGTTCTTGTGAGCAAAATGATGAAAACTGACACTAATATGACTTGTGATGCACTGTTTGGAACCTTTGGTGTAGTAATGAATATTACTGGAGTTCTTTCTCAACACCAAATCGTTATTTCTAACACCTCGACAGGTGTTTCAATCACCAAGTGAGTATCTTCAAGAGGAAGATTAAACTGGGTTTATACTTCAGTAATATTCATTAATATGACTATATGTATCTGTAATTTCGAAATAATGTAAGCTAACAGTTGTGCTACAAACTATTAAAATATGTCCCTTGTCCTTTGCTTTGTGAGCTTCTGGAAATTCTTAGGGAAATTGTAGAAAGTGAATACCCCATTTGTTGTTTCTGGGAAAGTGATCAGCATGTATCTAGGTCTACCTGAAGGGCAGTGGATTAAGCCGAGTATTTTGCCATAGTGTTTGGAGAATTTGTCTTATAAGTTTCTTAGACAGAAAGGCAGTCCTTTTTTTGGAATTAGCAGTTGTTGGATGAATCCAGTTGCTGTTCAATGTGTCGATACTGTCTGTGTCAATACAATTGATGGGTCTTGTGGCGTTTATTCTTTGGAGTGTCTCTCTGTTGTTGAGCAGAATGTGTCCACTACAGCTTCTAATGAGTATTTATTTTAAGGAAGGTGTACCTCGCACGTAAATAGAAAATATGTTTGGGGAGAGAACGAAACTTTAGGCGACTTCAATTTCTGCCAAGTAGGAGATAAAAATGACTTTCGCTATTATCTTCAGGTACATGAAGTATGATGCTCTAAGTCTGGTAGAACACGTACAAAGATAGTCGTCGATGAAATTTCTCACAATTCCACATTTGGTTTATTCCTGTTATATTTTGCGTCGCCATATTCAGGTTGAAGAAATTTCGTTAATTTTTTTATCGATATTGTGTTTCAATTTATTCACCTCAATGGTCATTTTGTGAAGTCGTTGATAAGAGCTGTCAGAAAAGTATCTGTAATCAGAAGAATAGGACTTATTTGCCGGTTATTGACAAAAGTAAAATATATAAATTGAATTGTGGTTATAAGCCTGGTTGATAACAGTTACAATCTGGAAGTTGATGGGTTCTCATGATAAAAATTATAAATACAGAGCATTTCATCTGAAATTATAGGTTTATTTCCATTTTGTATATATTCCATGATTCTAGAACATATTGGTCCTTTACTCTTGAGCATATTACAAAATTTTGTCTTGCCGTGTTTGATAAGAAACTTTTTGAAATTGTTTATGATTGTGTTTTGAATATCAGAATATTTATGGTGAAAAGTTTTCATTTATGAAGAACTTATTGGGATACTCTTTCGATTTACAGGCATGACCAACTATTGACGATGTTGGAAATCAAGGTGACACATCAAAATATGAAATTTGAAAGATATATGAATCAAACTCAATTATGAATACAGAAATGGATGTTATCGAGTGTATATCATGTACTCGTAAATCAAAAAGAAATTAATTCGTGGACATACCTCTCCAAAAAGAAGGGAAACCACGGACAAGTATTTCTGGCTATTTACCCCATCAGCAAGGTGCAGCCAAGTTCAAAGATGGACAATACCTGGTTACCAACAATAAAAAGCATCACCAATGCACTTTGTCACCAACCGCACAATTGTGGGTTCAGTCAAACAACCTAGCATTTTTAGGTAACATCTAACATAACCACTTACGGTCCAAGATATAAATACAGATTTAGATGTTATTGAGTACGTGTGATATAAAGCAAAAAGGAAATAATTCGTGAACATGACACTCCACGAAGTAGGGCAAACCCAGGACAAATATATCACCAACAGGAGCTAACCGCACATTTGTTTAGCAATCCTACGTAGCACCTAACATGACCACGTAGGCAGCTATAACTACCTGCGCGACTTACGGGTCCAGAATATGGATACAAATATAAATGTTATCAACTGTGAATGATATAAAACAAAGAAGAAATTCGTGTTATGTCCACATGAATTCTTATCATGACGTTTCGGATAGATCGCACTTGCCATATTTTTGTGCTCCAACCAAACTCATCTTTAGTTCAGACAGGTTAGAGCCTAGCTCCCATACCCTTGCGGCTGGCGTTTGTCAGAAGGACAAATGGGTCATGACTGAATGGTGGTGGCGGTATGAAAATGATCAGACATCAGTACCGCCCTTCACGGTGTACCCCTACCTGGCTGGGATGGGATGGATGAAAAATTGTCCATTTGTTAACGGGGGACATGAGGACCTCATTCGACAGAGTATCTGGGCCTTCTATATCGAGAGGGATCGTCTACAGCATAGTCTACAGCTTTCCTAACTAACTATGTGCTCTGTTTGGTAGCTGAACTATTTATACATACATTTATACAATCAGGAGAATTTTCCTGATTGGTCAGGGAAGCGCATGCTTGGTGGGAAGAGTTCTGGTTGGTTGGTGGGGCATATGGGTGATGTGATCTATCTCACTCGACTGGTTACAAATTGATTATGATTTTGGGTGGTGTGGTTGCTGTAAATGGAGCACTGGCCTTGCTTTTGGAAATGATGTTTCTCCATGCAGCTGAGAGGTAGTGAGCGTTATCTCTCCTGTTCAGACTATCAATTTCAATTTCGATTATCTTCCTTGCGAGTCTGGTTTCCTGGTGCTGTTTACTTGCGATTAACACCAGAAAACCAGGGAGACAGTCGAAATTAAGAGGTGACGTACACCACCTGTTAACTACATGGAAAACCAGCATATCCAAAACAGACGCCAGTCTGTTTTGGATATGCTGGTTGGCATAGAGGTCATGGACCTCTATTCCGTAACCAAATACTTCCAGTTTTGAATAATTAGTCCTCCTGACGAACATCAGTTAAAAGGGTGAGGAAATTATACGCCCTTTTTAAACGAATACGATAAATCGGACAACTTAAGTCTCAAGTTTAGCTAACAAGCAGAGCACATGAATATGGAAAGTGCAATCTTGCCGAAACGTCGTGATAGAAACGAACGGATGTATATCCGGGATAAAATAGCAGGTGATACCTTCCGCGAAGGGATGTAAGCACTAGAAGAAGTTTGAACTGAGCTCGTGTGATTGATGATGAGGAATAGGTGATTTCAATTTTCGAAAGTATATTTAGTTGGAATGGTGAAGAAATGAGGCTTCAGAAGTTTGTTTGTTGAATGAAATTTAGAAACCGTGTGTTCCTTAAAATAAAATTTCGTCCATACCTAGCCATCGTCAACTATAGCTGCCTTCAATGATATTGAATTACCTTTTTTCCTTTTTTGACAGATAATTCATTTACTCAATCTTAGCAAGACACTCATCATGCTCAAGTGACTGTTTGGTATCGAATAACGTTCTTGTAAAATACAATTATAGTACAAGTTTTTATACATTCATTTGAATATAATTCACTAGTCAAATTGAAGTTCATGAGATGTAAATAATAAATCTAGTCAGTTCATAATTTCTAGTCATTGCATATGCATAAATAAACTTTTCAGCACAGTATTAAATGAAATTAAATCAGTATTTTGGTCTCAAGTGATATTCATTTGTAAATTTGAAAGTGCAATATATTTTAGGGCAATATTTATTGTGTACATTATTATGATGTGTAAATAATTTTGTTATAGATTTCTCAAAGTTAAGCAATATTAGTTGTAACAGAATCGGAAACGATTTTTCACTCTATTGATAATGGAGTGTCAAGAGAAATACTAACATATACTAACGAGAAAAAACTGTGTCCAAATTTTCGATATTCTTAATCTCAGTGGCTATTATCTCTACTGTATATGAAAGAAAGTTTTACTACAAAATATTATTCTTGATCAACTTTTAATGAGATCAATTGAGCAATCGCCAATCATTATTTGAAGACATTTAATAATTCATGAAAAATAGAAGGCATATATTTTGTAAAGTATGTTGTTGGTAATGGTGAAAAATCTCGAACAGAATTATTGGAACAACAATGTCAAAGTTAACCAAAATTTCAGTTCTGTCTTCAATTCGAATACTCAATACCTGCTCTTTTCATTTTGATATGATATGAAATGTCGAAAATCATCTTAAAGTACAACATGGAATTCACTTCAAAAAACACATGTCGATTCCAGGAAAATAAGACAATTTTGTACAGAGTGGGTCAAATTGGACACTTTTAAAGGGAAACTCAAGTTTCCCAAGATGAAAACTGATGGCTGTGTGTAAGCGTCAAATTTTATAAACAACTCAATGGTGAAAACCGCGTATCGATATCTAGTTTCAAAAATATGCATTTTCGAAAAGCAATTTTTTCAGAAACAATTCATGGTGAAAAAAAAACTATTGTTTCAAATGGGAAATCGAAACAATTTTTTCAACAAACACCCTTATGATGTACTGTTTGGAACCTTTGGTGTAGTAATGAATATTACTGGAGTTTTTTCCCAACACCAAATCGTTATTTTTACACCTCGACACGTGT